>CAUYPO010083928.1:0-10943 GCA_963574435.1 Cheirogaleus major | reverse complement strand
GCAAGTCTATAAATGCAATTCACTTCATAAATAAAATCAAGAATAAAGATCATATGATTCTGGCAATAGATGCAGAAAAGCATTTGACAAAGTCCAACACGCCTTTACGATAAAAATCCTTAATAAAATAGAAATAGATGGCTCATATCTTAAAATTATCAATTCCATATATGAAAACCCACTGCTAATATCATTCTAAATGGGGAAAAATTGAAATCATTCCCTCTTTGAACTGGAACTAGACAAGGATGTCCGCTATCTCCTCTTCTATTCAACATAGTGCTCGAAGTCCTAGCTATAACAATCAGGCAAGAGAGGGATATAAAGAGTATCCAAATGGGGGCTGATGAAATCAAACTCTCCCTCTTTGCTGATGATATGATATTATACCTAGAAAACTTCATGGACTCATCCAAGACACTCCTACATTTAATAAATGAATTTGGTAAAGTTTCAGGCTATAAAATCAATATACACAAATCAGAAGCATTCATATAAGCCAGGAACCATCAACCAGAAACTCAAATCAAAAACACAATACCCTTTAATATAGCCCCAAAGAAAATTAAATATTTAGGAGTATACATAACGAAAGATATGAACAATTTATACAAGGAGAACTAGGAAACAATAAAAAAAATTGCAGATGACTTAAACAGATGGAAAAATCTACCTTGTTCATGGATTGGTAGAATCAATATTGTTAAAATGTCAATATTACCGAAAGTGATCTACAGAATTAATGCAGTCCCCATCAAAATACCACAAGCATTCTTTACAGAACTACAAAAAATAATTCTTCACTTTG
Source organism: Cheirogaleus major (assembly GCA_963574435.1). Classification (NCBI taxonomy): domain Eukaryota; kingdom Metazoa; phylum Chordata; class Mammalia; order Primates; family Cheirogaleidae; genus Cheirogaleus; species Cheirogaleus major. Next base: position 10,135 of record CAUYPO010083928.1, on the reverse strand, counting down.
TATGGAATCAGAAAAAACCTCATATAGCCAAAGCAATTTTTAGTAAAAAGAACAAAATGGGAGGCATCAGTCTTTCTGACCTCAAGCTGTACTACAAAGTAATAATAGTTAAATCAGCCTGGGACTGGCACAAGAACAGAAGCATCAATATCTATAATAGATCTGAGATACCAGAGATGAAACCCTCAGTATATGGTAACCTAATCTTTGATAAACCAGACAAAAACATACAGTGGGGAAGAGAATCTCTCTTCAATAAATGGTGCTGGAAAAACTGGTTAGTTACATGCAGAAGATTGAACCAGGATCCCCACCTCTCACCTCTCACAAAAATTCACTCAAGATGGATAACAGATTTAAACCTTAGGAATGAAACCTTAAGAATCCTAAAAGAAGATGTGGGAAAACCCTATCAGACATTGGTCTAGGCAAAGAAATTTTGAGGAAGACCCCCAAGGCAATGACCGCAGCAGCAAAAATAAACAAATGGGATCTCATCAAATTGAGAAGTTTCTGCACATCCAAGGAAACTATCATCAGAGCAAATAGACAACCCACAGAGTGGGAGAAAATATTTGCTCTCTACACGTCTGATAAAGGTCTAATAACAAGAATCTATCTAGAACTTAAAAGGATTAACAAGAGAAAATCAAACAACCCCATTAAGAAATGGACAATGGAAATGAACAGAAACTTCTCCAAAGAAGACAGAATAATGGCCTGCAAACATATAAAACAATGCTCAACATCTCTAATCATCAGAGAAATGCAAATCAAAACCACAATGAGATATCACCTAACCCCAGCGAGAATGGCCTTTATCAAAAAATCCCAAAATAACAAATGTTGGCGAGGATGTGGAGAAACAGAAACACTCTTACACTGCTGGTGGGACTGCAAATTAGTGCAGTCTTTTTGGAAAAGAATTTGGAGATACCTCAAACAGATAGAAATAGAAATACCATTCAACCCTACAATAGCATAGTTGGGCATCTACCCAAAAGAGCATAAGTCATTCTATTATAAAGACATCTGCACCCGAATGTTTATGGCAGCACAATTCACTATTGGAAGGTCTTGGAAACAACCCAAGTGACCATCAATTCAGGAATGGATAATTAAAATGTGGTATATGCTCACAATGGAATATTACTCAATTCTAAGGAATGACAGTGAATTATCACCGTTTATGCTATCCTGGATTAAGCTTAAGCCTTTTATCCAAAGTGAGGCAACACAAGACGAGGAAAATGGGCTCCACAGCTACTCACCATCAAATTGTTTCTGACTGTTTAAAACTATGGTGCTCAAATGGTGGTAGTACTCATCAGGGAGTCGGGGGGAGAGACCCACAACCTTGGGATATAGCAAGGATTGTGTGGGGGAAGGAAATACCTCTAACCCTTCTTAGGGAGAGGCAAAGAAATATAATGTAACCAAAATGTCAAAAAAAATCTTTTATCAGGTGGTGGGCAGGCGGGGGGGATGGGAAGAGTGTATACTTACATAACGGGTGTGACATGCGCCTCCAGGGGGTCGACATGCTTGAAGCTCTACCACAGCAGGGCAGGGGAGAGTTGGCAGTGGCCATATATGTAATCCTAACAATATTTGTACCCCCATAGTAGAATGAAATTTAAAAAAAGGTGCAAAGAAAGAATTTGACAAAAGTCAGCACTCTTTCATGATAAAAACCCTCAACAGGCCGGGCGCAGTGTCTCAAACCTGTAATCCTAGCACTCTGGGAGGCCGAAGCTGGTGGATCGCTTGAGCTCAGGAGTTCAAGACAAGTCTGAGCAAGAGTAAGACCCTGTCTCTACTAAAAAAAATAGAAATAAATTAGCTGGACAACTAAAAATATATAGAGAAAAAATTATGTGGGCATAGTGGTGCATGCCTATAGTCCCAGCTACGTGGGAGTCTGAGGCAGGAGAATCTCTTGAGCCCCGTAGATTGCGGTTGCTGTGAGCTAAGCTGATGCCATGGCACTCTAGCCCGGGCAACAGTGTGACACTGTCAAAGAAAATCACCCTCAACAATCTAGGCATAGATGATATAATTCTTAAAATTATAAAAGTCATATATGACAAACCAACAGCCAACATCATATAGAGTGGGAAAATGCTGAAAGCTTCCCCACTAAGAGCAGGAAGACAAGGATTCCCATTGTAACCACTTCTATTCAGCATAGTGCTGGAAATCCCAACCAGAGCAATCAGAGTAGAGAAAGAAATAAATGTATGCAAATTGGGAAAAAGAAAGTCAAACTATCACTTTTTACCAATGGTATTATCTTATATCTAAAAAACCGCAAAAACTCCACAAAGGGATTCATGGAATTGATGGATAAATTCATCAAAGACTTGTGTTATAAAATCAATGTACACAATTAGTAGCATTCCCACATACCAATGACAGTAAAGCTGAGAGTGAAATCAAAGACTCAATGACATTCACAATAGCTACAAAGATAATAAAATACTTAGGAATATACTTAACCAAGAAGGTGAAAGATATCTACAAAAAGAAGTAGGAAACAGAAAGAAGAGAAAGCACAGATGACATAAAAAATGGAAAACTATATCTTGCTCAAGGATTGGTAGAATCAACATTGTTAAAATGTACATACTACTCAATGTGATTTACAGATTCAATAAAATCCCCATGAAAACATCAATGTCACATTTCACAGATCTAGAAAAAATAATGTTATGCTTAATTTGGAACCAGAAAATAAAAAAACCTGAATAGGCAAAGCAATCTTAAGCAAAAGGAAGAAATTTGAAAGCAGCACATTGCAAGACTTCAAACTATACTACAAGTCTATAGTAACTAAGACAGCATCAAAATGGCACAAAAATAGAGACATAGACCATAGAACAGAACGGAAAACTCAGATATAAAATCATCCACATACAGCCAACTGATATTTGACAGAGAACACAACAATACACAGTGGGGAAAAGAATCCCTATTCAATAAATGGTAGTTGGAAAATTGGGTAGCTACATGTAGAATGAAATAGTATCCATCTCTCACCACTAACAAAAATTAATTCAAGATGGTTAAAAGACTTAAATGTAAGGCATGAAACCTAATCCCACTAGAAGAATATGTTGGAGAAGTCTTCTAGATATTGGCCTAGGCAAAGAATTTATGAAGAAGACACCAGTGGCAATCAGAGCAACAACAAAAATAAATAGATGGAACTTAACCAAATTAAAAAGATCTGCACAGGCAAGTGTGATCAACACACTTATAACCATGACTCAAGCATTAGAAAATGATCCATGTAACCAAAAATATTTGTACTGCTATAATACTTTGAAATAAGTTAAAATAAAATAAAATAAGTCATTCATAAAAATTAAAATTAAAAGTTAATATTTATGATGCAGATGAAATATATTCATTATAGCATATTATTATTGTTGTTATTTGAAATAAAGAACACATAAAGAATTCATAAAAACGGAATAGCGTCCTTGTTAGTGGGATATGTATGGTTCCTAGGATTATTTGGACCTTTTACATATATATGGGGAGGATGAGGGAGTCAGTAACTAAGTATTCACTTTCTCAATATCTTGGGCACCAATTTTAAAGCATGAAAAAACATTAAATTTTATCAAAGTTCCAATATTTCCAAAATATAAATTAAATGTCTACGACTGAAAATTTTCACATTTCTCTGAAAAGTTCTATTGCAGACTACTTTGCATTTTATATTATGAAGATCTAATATTGAATAAGTGATTCATACATTATGATGAGATTTCATAGCCAGATAATAAATGTTTATAAGATGTTAGCAACAGTGATCCATTCAATTTAGGTTCTGTTAAATGACCTTCCAACATATGTTATAGGTCCTATATTTTATAATTTTCTATAGAACACAGAGGAACATTTTCTCCTTTGGATTCCTGAGCTAGATATTATGTGAAGAATGTGAGATTCATTATCTTTTTGTGTTTCCTGCCCTAGGAGTTGATAGAAAAGTACTGAACTTCTAGTCATTATCTATGTAGTCTTCAGCACCTTCACAAATAATTTCCTCAGGAAGTTAATTCAATACTCAGTACTTTACATGCTTTTAGTGAAACCAGTGATTCTGACCCCATTGGCTACCTGACTGCTCCTCAGTTACTCTCTTCTCCATTATAGGTAGACAGAAGGCTATCAACAAGCAAAAGTAAGAATTGAGAAGAAAGTAGAGTGCAAGGGAGGTCTATGGGGAAGGAAGAGAGTTTGCCTTACTCTTCAAATGCAAAAGGCAGAGGTGGAAACAAAGTTTCTTGATAATTAGTTCAATTGCTATACATCAAAGAGAACAAAATGCAAGTATTCAGATTATCCTGTATTTAATTAGAAAACCTTTTTTTTAATTATATTTTCTTTCTACCAAAACAGATTTTTCTGAATATTTATAATGGATTTTATAATAATGTCTTTTTCCTATTTCTTTCTTTGATCTTCTTCTAAGCTACTTCAATCCCTTTGCCAGTGGCTATATTTTTCCTTCAAAAAGAATATTCTTTTTCACCTATAAAATGGTACTGTGCTTGAGAAAAAGGAAGGAGAAAGCTGTAACAATTTCAATTGTTGTTACCTACATACATAACATGGTTTTCAAATGTGTTTACTGGATAATAAAATACTACATCAGGCAATTTAGGTTCATGTTCCACCCTGAGAAGATAGAGCCTCCTGATAGGCATACTTTTAAATCAAATTGTTTGTATCCAGAGAAATTTAATTTTCCCTAACAGTTTATTTCCCAAGGTTATGTCTAATTGTAATCATTTTGCCCTTAAAACTGATTTTCTAGGAATTTTATGCTGTGTTCATAAAATGGTCATGTTACTTACTATTGCATATGGTCATTATAAAGTCACTTATGAAACATTTTAAGAGAAAATAAGTTATGAAATGATCAATATAAAGAAATTATATTCCTAAATCCAGGATGCAATTACCTCTTGGTTAACAGGTAAGATCATTTTTAGGCCAGAGGCAGTAAAAAGATATTGAAGGACTAAGGGGACAAAGACTATTACTCATTTTTGAAGAAAAGTGCCTGGATAGAAGTATCACTCTTATAAACACAAGACCAATCTGGAGGAGGGGAAAAAACAACAACTTTTAGCTGGATTTGCATTTATGAAAAAATGAAAATGTCAGTTTAATGGGGCATTAGCTCACCAGTTGTTTTTTGAACATAGTATTAATTACTGTTATATCCTCATGTGCTCAGCCTGAGTTAATTTACTATATCACAAGAAGACACTAATATAGGAATATAGCTCATATCCCATATTCAAATATCAATATTATGGAGAATATATAAAAATGTATACAAATCAACAATAAAAACACATACAATTCAATTTAAAATAGGCAAAAACTTGAAAAGACAGTTCACTAAAGAAAATATACAAATGAAATATTCTTAACACCACTGTTTATTAGGAAAATGGAAATTAAAATTACAATGTGATAATTACTGTGTATCTGAATAGCTAAAATTAAAGAATAAAAAATATATTCAATTGGACAGGATATGGAAAAACAGGAGCACTCATACATTTCTGGTTGAAATATAAAAAGATGCAAAAACTTAGGAAATCTGTTTGACAATTTCTTATAAGGTTAAATATACATGTACCCTAAACGCAAGAATTCTACTCCTTGGTATTTTACCCAAGAGCAATGAAAATATAAATCTACACTAAGATTTATATAGCTATAGCATCCTTGTTCATAATAGCCCAAACCTAGAAACAACTAATATCCATCAACAGAAAAATAGATAAACAAATTTCGGTATCAAAAATAAACTACAGATAAAAATGCAACAACATGGATGAATCTGGAAAATATTATACTAAGCAAAAGAAACCAAACACAAAATATGCATATTATATAATTTCATTTATTTAAAGGCCAAGAACAGGTAAAAACTAACTTAAGGTGATAGAAATTCGAAAGTAGGTGTCATAGGAAGATGGTAGAGATGGACTGGAGAAGTGCATGAAGAAAAATTCTGGGTGATGGAAACATTCTAGATCTTGATTTTGGTGATGGATACAGGAGCACATTTAATCATCAAAACTCATTAAACTTCAACAATTAAGATGTGTGAATTTTACTTTATATTAGACATTCCTCACTAAAAATAAATTAAACATAAAAGCTAAAATAAAAAATAAAATAAATTTCTCGTACCACAATATATACGATTGAACTTTGATCAATCAGTATGCAATTGAACTGTGGAGGTCCACTTATACATGTATTTTTAAAAATAAATATATTGAACAATTTTGGAAATTTGTGACAATTTGGAAAAAAATTATAGGTGAATTGTGTAGCCTAGAAATATCAAAAAATTAAGAAAAAGTTAGATATGCCATGAATGCATAAAATATATCTAGATACTAGTCTATTTTATCATTTACTACCATTAAATATATACAACCATCAACAAAGTAGGCATAAAAGGAGCATACCACAAAATTATAAAAACCATATATGGCAAACACACAGCCAACATCATAATGAGTCAGGGAAAGGTGAAAGCATTCCCACTAAGAACTGGAACAAGACAGGAATGACCACTGTCACTACTTCTATTTAACATAGTACTGGAAGTCCTAGCCAGAAAAATTAGGCAAGAGAAAAAATAAAAGGCATTCAAAATGGTAAAGGGGAGGTCGAAGTATATGAGTTTGCTGATGATATGACCTTGTATTTTGAAAACCCTAAAGACTTCACCAAAAGACTTGTAGAATTCATAAATAAAGTCAGCAAAGACTAAGGTTACAAAATCAATGTATGAAAATAAGTAGCATTTCTATATACTATTAACAATCAAGGTGAGAGTCAAATCAAGGACTCAATACAATTCACATTACCTGACTTAATTATTTTACAAGGATGTACTAACAAAAAAATCATGGTACTGGTATAAATGTAGAGACCTAGACCAATGAAACAGAATAGAGAACTCAGAAATCAAACCAGATTTTAGAGAAAAAATGGTGGAGTAAAGGTAACCCCCTGGATTCCTGCTCTCAGAGAAAGAGGCATAGATCTTGGTCTCCTACACGGGAGTGGATCTCCCCCCTATAAGAAGAGCATTGAGAATCCACAGAAGTTCAGGGCGGGACTCTCAAAAAAGGAAAAAACAAGGTGATCGGGAGATAAGATCGTGTTCTCGTGAGAGTGCAAAACAAACTACCGCGCACGTGGGAGGGCGGCGGCCCGCGTGGCCAGGGGGTGAAGTGGGATCAGACCCACAGGAGAACTCTTTGCTTACCCATTGACCTCCACACCCACCCAGCCAGGGTCCTGTCTGAAATTGGTATGAAATCATGGCAGGAAAAGAGGGTGTTGGGTGTTCGAGAGTGCCGTCATTAGCGGAAATTCCCCGGAGCCCCGTGCTAGGACGGCTCCAAGATGGTAGGAAATCGAACTGAGCTGATAGGGGAGGCAGATAGATATCTTCCCTCTGGTAACAAGCTGGGCCAGCCCTACAGAGCTGTTCAGTAAGTCGGGGACTCTAAGCTGGAACTGCCTCAGGTGAATAAGACTGCACAGGATGGGTCAGTAAGAGCGAGGGCTATGGCTGAACAGGCAGTCGGGAAGGCGGCATAGAGGAGGCAATGGGACGTCCTGATGACCCAGACTCCCAACCTGACACCTGACACCTCCTAAATAATCACCCCTTGTGGTGGTGCCCTGTGAGTGGGCAAGTGGTCGCCATAGAGGGGGTCCAAAGCCCAGCCGCCATGGTGCAATACTGTGCAGTGGACAGATCCCCTCCCCCAGCCAAGAGACTCTCCTGACAAATTCCGCCCCTACACAATCTGCGATCTGCTCACCAGGCCTGGCTTGATCAATGAACTACTGAGAAGACTAACGCCAAAGGGGAGTTACAGCCACTGTGGCGCCAGCATGCAGGGCAGACTGGGGAGCTACTTCCTCCCCCTAATCCACATCTCTCCTGCCGAAAGTGGTAGCCTCCACCCCTGGAGGCGGGGTGAGACAATAAAAGCCACTCTCCCCCAGATCTAGGAAGAACCTGCTGGGTCTGTGTGCCGTTCGTAAGCAGGCAGTATAAAAGACTTTGCTTCCCAGAAGAGTTTAGGTCACCCAGGTGATCAAAATGCTGGGGCTGGATCTCCTCCCCAGGTCAGTGTCCAACAGTCAGGGCCATGGTCAAGGAACAAATCCCCCGCAAGTGGCCACAATAGGCTCCACAAGTAACCTGTCCCATCAAGGGTACCTTCCAAGGGTGGTGGAAGAGCTCCCCACCAGTGGCTGATCAAGAAACTACAGAAGAGAGAAACTCTGGGAACCATCAATGGATCCAGGTGGGGAGAGCTCAGTGAAAGAATTCAGGAACATCAAAATATCAAGCTGAAAACACTCCCCCTAAGAGAGACACCAGCCCTCAAGAAATGGAGACTGAACAAACCTAAAACACTAAAATGACAGAAGAAGAAGTCCAAACTTGGATTGTAAGAAAGCTCAATGATACATAGGAAAAATTGGATAAGCGACACAAAGAAACCAGAGAGAAAATTCAGGACTTGGAAGAAAAATTCACTAAGGAAATTGAGATCTTAAAGAAAAATCAATCCGATCTCCTGGAAATGAAAAATCAATTCAGGGAAATACAAAACATAGTGGAAAGCCTCAAAAATAGGGTGGACCAAACAGAAGAAAGAATCTCAGAGATGGAAGATAACACTTTCCAATTAAATAAATCAGTCACAGAGATAGAGCAGAGAAACAAGAGAAAAGAGCAAAGCCTACAAGAGATGTGGGATAAGGTGAAGAAACCTAATGTGAGGGTCACAGGGCTACCAGAAGGGGTTGAAGAAAACACTCAAGGGTTGGACAAGCTATTTGAAGATATAAAATAGGAAAATTTCCCAAGCCTTGGTAAAAATCTCGATATACAAATTCATGAAGCTCAAAGGACCCCTGGGCGATTCAATGCAAACAGGAAGACATCATGACATGCAGTCATTAGATTGACCAAAATATCAACTAAAGAGGCCCTTCTACGAGCTGCAAGATAAAAGAAGCCAGTTACATACAAAGGAAAACCAATCAGAATAATGCCAGATTTCTCAACTGAAACATTACAAGCAAGGAGAGACTGAGGACCCATTCTCCCTCTTTTGAAACAAAAGAATGCCCAGCCTAGAGTCTTGTACCCTACAAAACTCAGCTTTATATCTGAAGGAGAAATTAAGACATTCTCTGATAAGCAAAGTCTTAGGGAATTCACCAAGACAAGACAAGACCTACAAGAAGTACTCAAAACAGTGTTACACACGGAACAGCATAACAAATACTCACGAACATAAAAACAACCAAAACTTAAAGATTAAAGGCCAGATATCACAATGGCTCAAGAGACAAACCAAAGGGACAACATCCAACCCAACTGAATGAAAAGTAATCTGCCTGACCTATCAGTTCTCTCAATAAATGTGAATGGCTTAAACTCCCCACTCATGAGACATAGGCTGGTTGAATGGATAAGAAAATACAAGCCAAGTATCTGCTGTCTTCAGGAAACACATCTAACCTGCAAGGATTCATATAGACTAAAAGTAAAGCAGTTGAGATCAGTATTTCAAGCAAGTGGAAGCGAAAAGAAGGCTGGTGTGGCAGTTCTGATCTCAGATTATTTAGTTTTTAAGCCATCAAAAGTAGTGAAAGACAAAGACGGTCATTATATAATGGTGAAGGGTACAGTTCAACAAGAATATATATTGCCTAGGATTGATTTTGCTATAAGAGGTCTTCTCTGGTACCATACGAAGTGTAAAATTATTTTTTCTATGTCTCTGAAAAATGACGATGGTATTTTAATAGGAATTGCTTTGACTCTGTAGATAACTTTGGATAGTATAGACATTTTAACACTGTTGATTCTGCCGGCCCATGAGCATTGTATATTCTTCCACCTGTTTACATCCTCTGCTATTTCCTTCTGCAGTGTTTCATAGTTCTCCCTGTAGAGGTCTTTTACCTCCTTAGTTAAATATATTCCTAGGTACTTTATTTTCTTTGTTGCTATTTTGAAGGGAATTGAGTCTTTGATTTGGTTCTC
>CAUYPO010083927.1:0-29290 GCA_963574435.1 Cheirogaleus major | reverse complement strand
GCCTTTTGAAACAATTTGGATGGAACTGAAGAACATTATCCTAAGTCAAGGATCCAAAGAATGGAAAAACAAACACCCCATGTACTCACTATTAGATTGCAATTAAATTGGAACTAACTGATGAGCACACATGTGCATAGATGGAAGTAAATCTCAAAGGAAATCAGACAGGAGGGATGGGGAGTAGGTGATGGGCAACAGGGGATGGGGGAGAAGGAAATGTACCTACCTAATGGATACAATGAATAGTATCTGGGTGATGGACACATTTTTAACCCTGACTCAAGGGTTACAAAAGTGATCCATGTAACCAAAAACATTTACACTACCTTAACATTTTGAAATAAATAAAAAAAGAGATATATATCTATATACACATATAGATATATCTACAAATATGTATATATTCACAAATATATTTATATTTATATATTTAAGTTATAGTGTACCACATGCTCAATGAAAAAATTGTAAAAGGACAAAATGAATATCTAAGATAAAAAACAAACATAGCTCCCATAGAGCCACCAAAAGTCAAAGACTTTAATATTTTTACAACTTTTTACAATTAAGGTTTTCTTCTATTCTTGAGGATTTTCCTAACTATTCAGATTGAAGATTCATATTTTCTTTAATTTACTCTCTCTATTCCTCATTATTCTTGACAGAGGATTGTCTAAATATTTGGTCTTTTCAAAATAAATATTCTGTCTCTTATTTATCAAATTTAATCTAATTTAATAATTTCTATTTTTTCTTAAGTCCTTCCTTTAGAGATATTTTATATATTTATTTATTTATTTCAGGATATTATAGAGGCACAAACATTTTGGTTACATGATATGACTTTGCCACAGTGATACATTATTATTATTATTATTTATATTTTGAATGACTTACCTCTTCACAAAAGCATTTACAATTTTAGGGGAATAATATTTATAATATTATTCAATCATAAAATAGCATGAAATTTTGTTTCTTGCAGCAACATGAATGGAATTACAGGCCATAATCTTAAGTGAAACAACTTAGAAACCCTTAGTTAAATAACACATGTTCTCACTTGCAACTGGATCTAAATAACTTGTGCCCATGGACATGCAGTGTGGGATAATAGACACTGAAGACTCGGAAGGGTGGAAGGGTGGGACAGGGGTGGTAAGAAATTATTTAATGGGTACAATATGCATTATTCAGGTGATAATTACACTAAAAGCCCAGACTTCACCACTATGCAATACATCCATGTAACAAAATTGCACTTGTACTCCTTACATGTATGCCAGAGAGAGAGTGAAATCAGCCTATGTTTCCATTTTGTGTTTGATTTTTCATCCTTGTTTTATGCTAGCTGCATAATACAACTACCTGGTGGGGGGAAAAATTCTAACATATTAGATACCTGAGCCCCATCCTTAGATTCTGATTTAGTTGCCATACATGAGGGCAAGCATAGATTATTACTTTTTAAAGCTCTCTAAATGGTTCACTTAAACAACGAGGGCTAAAGACTATTCAATTTAGCAGCATAGAAATAAATAAGGATGTATTCAAAATGATTTGGGCAATTAAGACCTAAAAGTATGAAGACGTTTTTAGTACTTTCTACTTTCTGTCCCATGATTTATTTAGGCAATTTTTTCTTAATTTTTCAATTTTATTCATTTTATAAATTTAAATCCAAATAAAACATGATCTGTGTTAATTATAGAGAGCTCTGAAAATAGAGAAACTGAGGGTGGACAGTTGTGTTCCTTCAAGTTCTTTATAACTCATTTTGCCAAATGTCTTTTATCTTCAGAATTTCACCACATTGTACACCAAGTGCCAAAGACAGTCCTACTTATCTTTTTCTTACACTAATTTATTGTAGGATTAGTCTTTTATCTGGTCTAGAAATAAGAAGGAGAAAAATCACTGACCAACTGAAAAATCAGCACCCATTCAATACGGCAGCTATTTATTTATCCTAGCCAGGTTTATAATTCTACTTTTAACAAAATAAAGATCCTTGGGCTATACTTTGAGAAATTCTGTATCACTGGGTCTGGGTTAATTAAAGTCCTGGTATCTGTATATGTATATATTTGAAAAAAAAAAACTGAAACAGTGATTCTAATGTATATCCAAGGTGTCACAGCAGTTAAGGAATATATCAATTTATTGTGAATAATTCAAATCACATCTCTATTATATTAAGTGAGCATGGGAGGCAGGGCCAACAATCTTCTTTCATTTAAAGAGGTGTATAACATTCTCTTTCAATTGATAAAATACATGAGTGCATCATCTGCAGATTTTGAAATGATTTGCATCATTTGCAGATTACATGTAAATTTTATATATTTGCTATTTACCCAAATTTGTCACAAATACCATGATGAATTGGCAGTTTGTCTTGGATTGTTCAGTTTTTAATAGCTTTGTTGCTATTATTAATGTTATCTTTTTTGAGAATTTTTCGGTATTAAGTATTTGAGTTGAAAGTTTAGAGGAGCAATTACACTGACTACTTTCAATTTGCTATCCTTAGTTGTAATCCCCATGCCTCCGTCATTTCTTCTACCTTAGAAAAAGAAATTTTTTTGCTATGAAATTTGAAGAGCTGTTTCTAGTAATAAAATATATGCATTAAAAATAGTAAGATCTTGAATAAATACTCATTCAAAATATAAGATATCACTTGTCTTTCAGAATGAAACTGAATATTCTCTGTTCATCTTTTCTTTCAATTGCCTAGGGCTAGTATATTATAATTTTCATCCTTTAAAACTGTGGTAATTAGGCACTGTGACTACTCTTACCTTATTATTGACATTTTACTCAGGAAAATTCGGACATTTGTCTTGCTATCTAAGATATTCTTTGTGAACATGATTTATCTTACGACTGGTCCAAAAGACAGTTTCAGTTTCTATTTGCCTTGGAATTACTCAAATTATATCTATCAGATTCAATATGCTGGAGAGTTAATATTAGTTTTAGAATTTATCATGCAAAGATAATAATTTAGTGTGAGCATAACCAAAGTTTAAGTTGTAACATCAAAAACAATAACAAACTTTCCATGCCAAGTATATGAAATCAATTATAATTTCTCCTAACACAAATACCAAGCATCTCTTAATATTACATTATACATAGAAAAGTAGATGTTTGTGTATGCACACACATACACTTTTTACAGTGCCTTCAAACTAATTATATTTCCAATATGTTTATAAAACTAATATTTTATTTATTCTGAGTAAAATTATCACATTTTTACTAATATTTACTATGAAATTTCCTGGTTTTCTATGTAACAGAAAAAACTTTTGCCAGTTAACACAATTAAATCACTTTATTCTTGAGTACTTTATATATTTGAGGTAATAAAATGAGTTTCCTGAAGCTCTGAGCATAGATTTTTAGTAAACAAAATGGAGGAATCTGTTGACAATGTTAGGTTCAGCCATTAAAAAAAGCTTTGTGAGGTTGGAGATTTGGAATCTCTTGTCTGCTTCATGAGAAAAAAGTATACACAGAAGGATGAAGTAATAGTTATATAGTTTTTGACTAACTTAATAAACACATTTAACCACCTAGAGTAATGTAAAAATATCAAAGATCTATAGCATTACATTTTTCCATTATCTTTCTACTTAATCTTTTCCCTGACCTCCATTTTATTCTTCTTTTTGTCCTTTTTATAATTTTTCAGTGAATATAGTACTTGTCAAAGGCAACAGATTGATGATTGAGAAGATTGAAGTGTTTATTCCTTTGTTCAGGATTATGTGACACTGGAGTTCAGCTCTCTCATGGTCCTTCATCCCATTCTATGAGGTACAGATTGAAGAATAAAAAAAAGTTTTATTCTTCCCTTACTAAGTCTTTTAATCTTTCAATCAAACATGCCATCTCATTCTTGATTTAATTTCACATAAAACTTCTAGATATTCAATGAATATTCATTATTACATTATGGGTTTAAGAATGATAATAATGTTAGATATACTTTGTTATCTAAGTAAAAGCTTCATATTATTACTAATATTTTCCCCAAATATCTTGAATGATTATTGTAGGAAAGTTTAACACATGAATTAATGAGAACAAACTAGTTAATATGTGAACAAATGGATGATTCATGAGTGGACATATATATGCATGTTTATATATATATGCACACACATATGTACATACGTACAAATATAGAAAGAAGGAAAATAAATATGGGCTGGAATTAATCCACCTTCAGATACATACTACTGTAGAGTAATATATCATTTTAACATATGAGAATTTGTGGTTGATTGGAAGCCTTCAATTTTAGTTTGCCATGACCCATCAGCCGGAGCTAAGTAATCATTAGCGAAGGAAAAGCTACTTTGCTTGATGCCATGTGACATGGTTAAAATTGACAGTTTAGAATGAATGGCTCAGATTTTCCCAGAAGTAAAACAAGAAATCAGGCAGACTCTATCCCATCCAGAGGAAATTATTCTTATTTCACCTCTCCTAGATAGCTTGGTAAGGAAAGAAAGGATGCCTTTTATGAAAACAAAAACAAATGGAACAACAAGAATATAAAAACATAAACCACCTAAGTAGCAGGAAGGACCAAAGATATAGGGATAAGTTATTTCATCAAATGCCAGGAGAGTAACAAATATGTCATCAAGGTTTATTACCCATTTCATTTTGCCAAGAACTGTGAAGGATCTGATATTTGATACTACTTGCATGCTAACAAGTTAAACTTTTATAGGATCCTAACAGAAGAGAGAGCCTGCTTGATGGTCAGAAACAAAGAACTCTAATACTTATGGCAATAGCAGTAACTAGAGCAGCAGGAGTGAGAGACCAGACAAGTGTTACTGGGGTGAAAGAAAAGACAAAGTGAGGTGGTATGAAGTTGGTTGCAGCTGTGGATAACTGGGGCTAATACTTCTGGGATCTTTACAGAAGAATATAAAATCCCTTTTAGGATGGTCTCTCTGAGATTGTAGAGAGTGAAGTATTCATTCTCTAGTTCCCATCTGCCTTTGTTTGAGGATTTTCTGTGTGAATGCTTATGCCCCTGAACATCCAGGCTCTCACTGGCTTCCCTACAGCATCATCAGAGAAGCCCCAGAGACTGGAAGTGAAAGATGCACTTATGTGCTTCAGGGGAGATACTATCAGTGTAGAGTGGGTGAAAACTCATCCAGAAGTGTTAGCTGCAGCCCTTGCTCTGGCTGCTGGTGTCACAGGTGATGGCAAGAGATATGAGGCAGTGCACAACAGGCATTTAATACACATGTATCAATGAAATCATATGTGTTATACACAACTAGAGAAACTTATGGAAGAAAATTCACTAAAGTTTTAACAAATAATTTCTGTGATGTAGAATGACATTGGGTAAGTGAGTATATTGGTTTTCTTGGGCTGCAGTAACAAAGTGCCACAAACTGCATGGCAGCTTAAAATAACATAAACCTATTCTTTCATAATTTGAGAGGCTGTAAGTCTAAACTGAAGGATTCTTAAGGGCTATGCTCTCTCTGAAGTGTCCAGGGAAGTATCCTTTCTTTACTCTTACAGCTTCTGGTAACCCCAGACATTGCCTGGCTTGTGGCTACATAACTCCATTCTTTGCCTCCATCTTCCCATGTGTCTCTGTGGCAATGTCTTCACAGGGCCATCTTCTCTCTGTGCCTCTTTCCTTATAAGGAAACCTATCACATTGGATGAAGAGCCCACTCTATTCCGGTAGATCCCTACTTAACTAATTACATCTGCAAAGACCCTATTTCCAAATAAGTTCACATTCTGAAGTACTGTTAGGATTGCGACATACCTGTTTGGTAGGATCCAATTTAACAAGAGAGAGCAAAGGAGAGTGTCCCCTTATTAATCATTTTCTGAAATGTTTGAAAATGTTGGCAAAGTATATCATGGAAGTCATTGTAGTTTGTCTCATTCTTATACCTATTTCCTTTCTTATATGCCTAAAAATGTTATCAAGATTAGATACTCTCACCTCATTCTTGCTGCTAACAGTGGCCCTGTGACACAGACATAGCCAATAGACATATATGTACTGACCTATCTTCTTTACCATCTTTCTTTCTTCTTTTAAAGAAAAAAGTATATTTGGAATTGTAAAAGTAATTTTATGAGCATAAGAGAACAAGCTAGTTTGTTTAAACAACAAACACACAAAAGCAAGAAGGCAGCGAGTACATTGGCCCTAACCTAATAGGACCACTCTAGCAGCCACTTAACTTTGGGACTTCTTGTTACATGTGAAATAAATACAGCATTACAGACATGTGTTATTTAATGCCTAGAATATGTTACAAGAAATAGGTCATTATGCAATTTCAATGCTGTGGGAACATTACAGTGTGCACTTACACAAACATAAATACTGTAGCCTACTACATACCTAGGCTATGTAGTGTAGCCTGTTGCTTCTAGGTATAAACCTGTACAGCTCATTACCATATTAAATACTATAGACAATCATAATGCAATGGTAATTATTTATGTGTCATTAAATATGTTATATTTAAACATAGAAAAGATACAATAAAAATATAATATTTGGTCTATTGTTGACCAAAACATATTATGTGGTGCATGATTATATTTGTCTAAGTCGCCACTATTTATCTTTCCTGTTATTTGGAGATAGGCTCATGTCTAAATGATATATATGCACGTGTATTCCTGGTGAACCTTAAAATTTTCAAAGACCTATTATAGCAAAAGTCGGTCATCAGAGTATCAAATCCTGAGATGAAGATTGATAAACCCACTAATCAATATACTCTGACTACTTGGTGCTAAATATTTTAGAAACACATAAGCAAGATGTGAAAACTTAAAGTACAAAAGAAAAATTATGTAATAATTTTCTGTCAGAGAATTACATATTTACTTTTCACTACACTTTATAGACAACAATTCCTGTAAACTGACTTTTAATTCTTGCCCTATATTTAAATCTGGGTTCTTTTGGTGTTTGTGTTAATGTGTTTGTCCTTGGATGATAAAGTTTTTCTGAAATACTATTTTTAATTGCAAGTATTGCTATAGCTTAATGACAGTTATACACACTATCATTTTGTTACCCAAAACATATTGGCCACTAAGTCTTGTAAAGGTCATATTATGTCTTTGCTAGTAGTATTGATGAAAAAGAAATATTTTTTATAATGTTGATTTAAGGGATATATGTGCCATTAAGAGATAATTTCCAAATCTATGAAAAAAACAAATGATAGATGTAGATGGAGTTTTTCCTTTTTATACATTTAGGTTAATATATTTTCAGTTGAATCTAAGTGTTATCTAAGTGTTACTATCTTCAGAATTTTCACGTAAAGAATAGCTGACTAATCTGCTTTGTGTTAGTTAATGACTTTCCTATGTTAAACTAACAATTTATGTTTAGATATACAAAAGTGAATTCATTCTATTTATATTTAGAAAATGTAGCTGGAAAAATTTGAATTTAACTAAAATTAGTGGTGGAAACCAAAATAAATAAACTCTCAAAGAATAATGTTTATTTTTATAAGAAGATGTAGTCATTGAAGAAATAAAGAAAAGTTTCCTTTAGAATTAGCTTACAGCTTAGTAAACTAATTTAGAAAAAAATATTTGCTTTAGAATTTGACTAGTATTCCATAAATTAATTTACCTTTAATCCAGGAAATTTATTTTGATGTTACTAATCATTTCTGTTAATTTCTTTTTTTTAAAAAATAGTCCTCTTGTTTAACTATTTCAGCTCTACTACTCTTCACTAAATATAAAAATGTTACTTTGCATTAAGTTAATTTTAACTTTTCCCAAATGAATATCTAGAATATCATAATAGAAATTCCAATGAAATTACCTCATTATGGAAAATGTAGTTTATAAAATTATTTTATATATTTTTTTAAAAAATCTGTTCAAGCCTGAAAGTATGCCTTAATTTTAGCTAAAGTTATGGAAGATTGTGTCTGATATTAAGCAAACTTGTTGATTTATAAATGTGATTTCCCACATTTCCTATTGTTGATGTGATACAAGACTGACTGATATATTGAAAAACAATCAAGATTGTGATCATATGTATATAACATATATGTAGAAAATGAAGCAATCATCCCTAGGCCTTTTTTTTTTTTTGTCAAATACAATCTATAAAACAAGCACTGGAAATTTCTCTAAAGATTTGATCCTTGAAATCTAGCATCTATTGTTTCCCTTAAATGCCTTTCAAACATAAATTAACCCAAATCTATTATGGTCAGGTATTGTCTGAATGTGTCCCCCAAAATTTGTATGTTGAAACTTAATGCACATTTTGATAGTATTAATAGGTGCGATCTCTAGGAGATGAATAAGTCAGGAGGGTGGAGCCCTAATGGATGAGATTAAAGGCCTTATAAAAGGATTTGAGGAGTTGAGTTCACTCCTTTTTGTCCCTTCCACCATACATTACAACAAATCATCATACATATTACAGAAAATTATAATCTGATTATTTTCTATAAATTGTTAAGGGACCAATGGTATTGGCCACTGCCTTTCTGCTATTATAGATGGAAAGAGATTTAGTTTTGTTAAAACAACTGAAAATTGAAATGAAATACAGTCTAGAGGGACTGCTTTCCTATTCATGAATGGCCCCAAATGGTCAAGACGCTATCAATGGTGAACAGTAATTTAATTTCTTAAAATCACCAGAAGGTATAAAAAGTAGACTGACTTTTCCTTCTCTCTATTTTATATATCTTTTTAATTAGATAAAACAAATTTACCCAGTGCTTATTAATAGAGTACATTTCTTTTTCAGTAGTCATTACCTCAAGTAGAAAAAAATGTATTTTTGTGTTATTTTATCAAATCACTTTTGACAACTCTATAAAAGACAATTAAAAAGATACTTTATAAATTTCATAGTCTAATGGAGATTAATGCATCATTTAAAACATTTAACATAAAACCTGGGGTGGTAGTTGTTATTTAATAGGAATAATTTGGACGTATTAAACGTAGGTTGTCTCCAACTGTCACAAGCTTATTATCTTCCTGCTAAGAACATCTGGTCAGGAGAGTCTGGCCTCTTGGTAAAACTCCCTGTGGTCAGTCAATATTTCTGATTTCTAACTCCAAGGGAAGGTTCCTCTCCTTAAGTACAAT
Organism: Cheirogaleus major; assembly: GCA_963574435.1. NCBI lineage: Eukaryota > Metazoa > Chordata > Mammalia > Primates > Cheirogaleidae > Cheirogaleus > Cheirogaleus major. Next base: position 20,116 of record CAUYPO010083927.1, on the reverse strand, counting down.
ATAGTTTTTCTTCATTTTAAAACTGATATTTAATATAGGCAAAGAAACATAAGATCTGGGTAATAAATATTTGATCTTGCTGAACAGGAAGGCCTTGACTCTTGTGAAGGCAAAGATATTTTGTTTGCGGAATTAAACACTGAATCTGGAGACTCAAATTCAGAAGAAAATAATGTGAATTTTAATTATATAATCCATATTTTAGAGAATGACATATACAGGATTATGTACGTGTATATGCCTGAATACTAGTATTCTCCTTTGAAAATGTAGAATTGAAAGTCTTTGAGTGTTCAAGTATTTAAAAAACTTATGATGTTTTCATCATTTTCAACTATATTTCAAATATACTCTAAAGAACTTAAGAAAGGAACGCGATTGATTTTCAACCTAAGGAAAATTTGATAGTAGTATTTTTTATATTAAAGTGGCCGTATTAGTTATATTTTACTGTTCTAAAATTGCTTCAATCAGAGTGACTTAAAACAATACTTTTGTTTTGTTTTGTTGCTGTTGTTTGTTTAATCTTGCAGTTCTGTAGGTTAGACGTCTCAACAAATGAAAATCAACGTGTTAGGAGGGGCAAATTTTCTCCTGGATGCTGTAAGGGAGGATCTGTTTCTTTGCATTCTTCAACCTCTAGTGGCCCTCCATATTCCTTGACCCATGACCAACCACTTCCCTCCATTTTAACACCATCCACAGTGGGTCCAGTCCTTCTCATATTGCATATCTCTGTCCTCCTATTCTGCTTCCTTTTTCATTTTTAAGAAACCATGTGCTTACACTAGACCCATTTGGATAATCCAAGGTAATCTCCCTATTTCAACATCAAGTTATTACCAACTTTAATTACACCTGCAACTTTAATTCTGCTTCATCATTCAATGACCGTGACATATTCACAGTTTCCAGGGATTAAGACAAGGACATCTTTGAGGAATCGGTACACTGCCTACCGTAATAGATATTTAAAAATCAAGAAAAAATGATCTACGCATTGTGCACAAGTCTAGTTTCAGTAATGTTTTAAAAAGTAGAAATTCCCTTTCTGGCACTTCATATAACTAAAACAAACATTTTTAGACATTTATTCAACAATATCATTTGAATAATGCTTCTACTAGCCAAACTGCCAAAGTTGCTAACATCTTCAGAAAAGTGCTCCTCATCCTCCAAGCTTGATAGTTAGATCTACATCTGGTTAAAGTATAAAATAAACTATTTTATACAAAACTATTAAATAGTTTAACAAGTATCCAAGAGTGCAATTGCAATTTAAAAAGAGTGTGATTGCTTTACTCTTATTCTTAATGATGTGTAGAAGTCAGATATGATGTCAATAAATATTAGGCATGTCAAATTGGCATATTTTGAAGTTCTGGCAACTAAACTATACTTCTTTTCATTTTCCTTTATTAGAATATCATGTTAAAAATATACATCACCCACTCCCCAAAATACAGTAGATTAAAGAGCCACAAAATAAAATAAATTAGTCATTTCCTATCCTTAAAATTTTCATATTGTACTAAAAAGACATGTATAAAAATTGAAATATTTCAAAATATAAACTCATATATTTTCTCATTAATGGAGGAGGGGGATAGAATCATAATAAGGAAACAAATTACCATTTTTTATTAGAGAAATAATAAATTTATTTATTCTTAATCTCCTTTATGTATGTTATCTTTTTTTCTATTTTGGTGTTTTAACTACAAATTAGAATCATTTAGTAATATAATCTTTAGATATCTATTGTACATTTAAGGACAACTTCCATACAAAAGTAGTATAACGATTTGGGTCACAGTATCTGATTTTCTTATCAGTCATATTTAAATTCACTCACAAGGCAATGTCTCAAGCAAAGTGTATCAGTAGAAAAAAATGTATTTTGCTAAAGATTTCAGGAAGAAATTTCAGATAAAGAATTGCATTTTCTAACAGAAAATTTAGTTTGTAAAAATCAAATCAGATGTCGATATCCATAAAAAACGTAACACAACACAAAAGTGTGCCCGTACTATCATGGTTTTAATTTTACTTTTTTGTTGTTGTCATTGCTGTTGAGTCTCTATACAACCGCCAAAAGGCAGGAATTATTTGAAATAATTTGAGAAGTCATCAACTGATATTGAATGCTGGTGTGTAGGAAATTGTATTTATTTATTTATTTCAGCATATTACAGGGGTGCAAATGTTTAGGTCACATATATTGCCTTTGCCCCTGACCCTGAGTCAGAGCTCACCAGATGGCGCACACTGCACCCATTAGGTGTGAATATACTCATCCACCTCCACCCTTCCACTTACCTGACACCTGATGAATGCTACTATTATATGTGCACATTAGTGTTGAACAGTTAATACCGATTTGATGGTGAGTACATGTGGTGCTTGTTTTACCATTCTGGTGATACTTCAATTAGTAGAATTGGCTCCAGCTCCATCCAGGATAATACAAGAGGTGCTAGATCATCATTGTTTTTTTGTGGTTGAGTACTACTCCATGGTATACACATATCACATTTTATTAATCCACTTATGTATTGATGGGCAGTTGGGTTGTTTCCACATCTTTGACATTGTGAATTCTGTTGCTATAAACATTCGAGTGCAGATGTCTTTTTTTTCATAGAATGTCGTTTTTTCCTTTGTGTAGATGTCCAGTAATGGGATTACTAGATCAAATGGTAGTTCTGCTTGTAGCTCTTTGAGGTATCTCCATATTATTGCCACAGAGGTTGCAATAGTTTGCAGTCCTTCAAGCAGTGTATGAGTGTTCCTATCTCTCCGCATCCACTCCAACATTTACTGTTTTGGGATTTTTGTGATAAAGGTCATTCTCTCTGGACTTAAGTGATATCTCATTGTGATTTTGATTTGTATTTTCCTGATGATTAGAGATGTTGAGCATGTTTTCATATGTTTCTTGCCCATTAGTCTATCTTCTTTTGAAAAGTTTCGGTTCATGTCCTTTGCCTACTTTTGGATAGAGTTGTTTGTTTTTTTCTTGCTGATTTTCCTGAGTCTTATATAAAGTCTAGCTACCAGTGCTTTATCAAATGTGTAGCATAGAGATACACAAAAAGCTATGACATATTTTAAAAACATTTTTGTTATCTGACTGGCATAAATTATTTCCCTTCCTTCATAGAAATAATAACTTTGCAATAGAAATATTTGATGAAGAAAACAGAAAAGACATGTTTTCTGTCCTAATAAAAGATAAATCTTTTAGAATGTATTTTAAAAGTATCTAGACTTCCAATTGTCTTTATTTCCTTAAGCTATTAAAAGTTTAATTATGTTAGAACAATTAATTGTTTCTGTGGAACGATGTAATCAGATGTTTCCTTTCATATTTTGTTTTTAGCATGTATATTGATTTGTCTGGATATGTGTCACTATGATGAAGTATAAGGAGATGGATTCTCCTTGCTGAATGCTGAAGGACATCACAATGTATGTATGTTGTGGCATATGCCACCTGGCTGCGCTGTCCTGGAGCATTTTGAGAAGGCTTATAAAGCCAAATCTTTAAGCACATCTGCTGATTACAAAATCACATGATAGAGAGTGACATTGAAATTCTACCCCCTAAGAAAACAGCACACACACAAATATATACACAAATATATTGTTTCTTCTCATCATTATTTTAAATAATAAAGCAACCAAATCACTTACATAACGTTTTAAAAATAAAAGAATGTCAATTGCACACACATACATCAAAAAATCAATAAGAAACTATCTTGCCCATATTAATATTTCTTTAATTTTGTCTAAAGAAAAGACCAATGGAAATGGAAAGTAAGTATATTAATAATTTTTAATGAATTAGGGCCCAAATAGTGAATATACACAGTGTATCTCCTTTCAAATTTACAAATATTATTGTTTTATGTTTTTGTATTTTCTAAATGGCTTTGATAAGATCCCAGTGGTAAATTAGGAACAAAAATATCCAGGTGACAACCACATGGAAATTTTTTTTGAAGTGAGTATTTTCTTTTATTGAAATCCATAAATAGGTTTTAAACCACAGGGAAGCAAAGCTATCAATGATCACTTTTGATCTCTTTTTCTCTTTGCTGCCTCCTTTTACGAAAAAAAATGAACAATGAAATAAAACAAAACACACCATTGCTTTGGACAAGCTAATGGTAGCAGGACAGATTCCAGATGAAACCAAATGTTTCTTCAGAGCCCAGATGTATATTATTGTCTTTATGAGGATTGGTCCAGCCAGAGCTGAATTCCAGGAGATTGTATGGGTAGGCAAACCAAGGAAGTGAAAGGGCCGACCTGTAGTCTTTATGGGAATACACAAAGTGAAATAAGCAAAGGTATCCTTTGTTTGAAAATAATTGTGGGCAAATTTCAAACAGTCCACAATTTTAAGAGATAGTCTTAAAACATAGTAAGATTTCTAAATTAATTCTATCTATATAGTAATTTATGACAAAAGAGTCTACCTAAATACATTTAGTATATATAAATGACACGGGCTTTAGTTATATAATCATTATGTAATTTTAAGTATATTGATTTGATTGTCTCATATAATCATGCCAGCAATAAATGCTTATTATAAGCATTTGGCTAATAATAAGGACATTCTTCCTTAGTATGCTACATCTACTGATATAACCCACTATTATTGTCCTGTCTATGTTTAAAGGAGAACTTATTGATCAATAATTAATTAGACAATAAACAATTTCTTAGCAAAAGCTCATTTTATGTGGACATTAATGTAATCAAAATAATTAACATAAATCTTAATATTAATAAAATATTTGTGCTATGGTTTTGTTAATCAGTACTGTTTAAGAAGACAAAAAATGTGATCATACCTGGAGAAGTCCCAATGTGCAGTAGGGACTCAGTGAATGAACTCAGTCTAGACATTTATCTGAATATTGGCCTAAAGTTAAAGAAGAAACATGTTCAGAAGTAAATTTCTTTGAAACAAACATTAGTATTATTATACTATTAAAAACATCTTCACTTTCATATCTCAACAAAGTTTATTGAGTGACTATGTAGGTTTCTGTTCATTTTTGCTACAAATGTGTAGTTTTTCTTAATCTAAACTCCTTCAGTTCTTCTTGACAATGTCAATTTTCATAGCCTTAGAAATTCCTAGGTTTTTACTCTGCAGTTTTCTAGCGCATTTTACAATATTTCCACATTCATATACAATGTTCATCACAATTGTTGATTTGGGAACTATTCCTTAGACTGAGTTTAAAAAAATTTGTTTAATATCTTGGAATTTTTATTCCAACTGGAGCAGAAAATGACATGAATTGCAAATACGGCGTGGATGTCTTGGGTCTCCAAAATCTTTTTGATCAAGTATCAAAAAACCTCCTAAGTTCTAATCTATCACATCTTTTTTAAAATGTACTCCTTAGATATAGCCTCCTCTTTACATTGATATTCATAAATAAACTTAAAATTTCCTAGTGATATATTATACTTAAATAAGTGAGATACGGATTCAGACAAACATAGCTTTAAAATTGGACAACATCAGTCATTATTTATCAGATTTTGAACAACTTTCTTAACTTTTCTATACCCTGGTTTTCTTATCCCTAAAATGAGTAACTCACTACTGATTAGTGTTGTGATTATTAAAGGATATAATGCATTTGAAATGCTACCTGAAACAGAACAATTGTTTAATAAATTTTATTGTATCATTATTAGTTATTTTGTGCATTATCTTTTACCTTAGATAATAAAATGAGATATTGAAAATGTAACACCACACCTCATCAAAGTATTTCATTTTAATAAGCTACTTTGGTATATTTTATTTTAAATGTCACACTCAATGGGTAAAATAATTTAATTTGAACTGGTCACAATTGATTTGTTTACAGTATAAAAGCAAAGGAGCTTGTATTTGTACATTTTGGTTTTTGCAACATTTGTTATGTGTGTGCACATTAATACAACATCCACTGATGGCCCACATAAGGAATTAATTACAAATGTCAGCAAAAGAATAATCCTGAAAGACTTACAGATTCAGCACCAAAGATTATAAAGAAGTTAATGTAGACAGTAAAGTCATGTTGTGTTTCTCAGAGTGACATTTAAAGCTTATTAAGGGTGATTTGCAATGACATAAAATGCACTTAAAATGCCTTCTAAAAATATTAGAAGCTTGATGTAGGCACATGTGTATACAATCCTATTTTCTAATTAAAAAGAGTAATCACATGATATGAAGCTAGTAAAAGTTTTTCTGGAAATTTGTATAGTTGAACTAGTCAATAAGTAACTTGACTCCCCAGTTAATTCAAAAGGAGCTTTAACTGATATACCAAACAAGTGCAGGGTGAAATATGGATGGATAATCAAGAGAATCTGAAAGAAATATTCAAAAAATACTTGAACACAAGCTGAAGGTTCTGGGTAAAGAGAGCAAATTAGAAACAAAGGAATGAGGGAGTATCCTTGTTTCCAGAAAACTTGAGAACAAAGCATGGGGGATTGGACCACTTGGAAGAGTCTACCACGAGTTGTAGAGGGTTCTGGGAAGATGAACTTCCCAGAATACAGCTTCCTTTCAACTATTTAGAATAATAGTCTATATGCCATGCCAAAGCCAAAAGATGAACTGGGATTAAAGATATAAGGGTGCAAAGAAGGATGTTTGTTCTATGGTAGTTGAGATAGAGAGAATCTATACATGGCTTTCTCCTCCATGGCCTGGATGAACTTTGTGACACCTGAGAGAAGCAGCACAGATAGGAAGCCCTCAAAGTAAAGGATCCTGGGAAGAAATTGGCCACAGCTATCTAGCATTTCTGGCTGTAGAGAATAGAGCTCATCCTATTCTCTCCCAAACCAATGTGACCAGTAAAGAAATGAAGAAGCATGTTAAGATATGAGGTTCCATCCGGGACTAGGAAAAGTTTAGGAAAGTTTAGAGGGATACAATGTCAGGAGAATGTTTCATGTTCCAAGGACATGTGGTTCTTACTTCTGTTGGTCCATAGCAAGAAAGAGTCTTTCACTCCCCATCTACTGAAAGATTGGGCAATACAAGAACCAAATCTGAGCCCCAGTGAGTCAGCAAAAAACAATAACATATGTCTGAACAGGCCCAGTGGCTAAAGAGATCTTTCACAATTTTGGCATATTAGAGCAGATGGGAAGATTAATTAAAAACAAAACCAAACAAAAATAGCACCAAATGGAATTCTGAAGGTTAAAAAGACAAAACCTACATTATTTTTCAAATCTGACATTCATGTTATGAAAAGAAGATGGTCATTGCCGTCAAACTAATTAAGAAGATGATCACTGTTGTGGCCCAAATTGGTGGCTCGAAAAAAAAAATTGCCAAGAACAGAAGAAAAATACAAATATAGAGAACATATGAGAAAAAAAGAAGACACATGAAAAGGAAAACAAAAAATTTAACCTTCAAATAATATTTTGGGGGGTGGAGAAAGAAAGAATAGATGAGGGACAGGTAATGGTAAACAAATAATGAAAAGGGATCTGTCAGGATATGAATGTACCTATCAGGTTCTAAGGTGCATTAATAAAAAAAGAAATATACCTAGTCATATTGTGATAAATTTTCAAATCTTCAAGTTCCTATAGCATACTAATAAGTTATGTTATTGTCAATAATAAAAATAAAGTTATCTATAAAAAAGAACTGCCATCAAATTTCTCATTGTTAAAACTTGCAACTGGAATGGGGTAATATAACATTCACTGACTACTAAGAAAAAATGTATGTATCCTCCAAATCCTGTACCTACTGACAATGTCATCATCTTACCAGGAAGATGACTGATAGTGTATGCAATAGCATAATGAATTCAATTTGAGAGAAATAATTGATAAAATACTTGAACCAAGTAATAAATGATCTGAAAGAGAAAGTACAAACTTTTTATTTTTATTTCAAAATGTTGAGAGACTACAAATGTTTTTGTTACATGGATACATTGTACAATGCTGAAATCAGGGCTTTCATTGTACCCGCCACCAGGACAGTGTTCACTGTACTCAATAGGTAAAGTTTTATCCATCACCGTCCCAACATCTCCATTCTTATTATAATTTCCAATGCCATTTATGGCTCTTTGCGCCCATATGTTCCCATTGTTTAGCTTCCACTTATTAATGACAACACATTTGTTTCACGGGTCACTGTGATCTTAATAGTGGTTAGTAAAAAGAACATGTGGTGTTTGTTTTTCCATTACTGAGATACTTCACTTAGGATAATGGTCTCCAATTCCATCCATATTACTGCAAGGGACATCATTTCATTCATTTGTATGGCTTAGTAGTACTCCATGCAATGTACATATACAACATTTTCTTTATATTCTCATGAATTGATGGGCACTTAGCTTGATTCCATATCTTTGTCCTTGTGCATTGTGCACTGATAAACGTTTGAGTGTAATTGTCTTTTACATAAAATAATTTATTTTCCCTTGGGGACATGTCCAGTAGTGGGATTGCTGTATTGAATGGTACGTCTGCATTTATTTCTTTGAGGAATCTCCACACTGTTTCCCATAGAGGTTGTACTAGTTAGCAGTCCCATTGACAGTATATAAACATTCCTTTTTCTTACATCCATACCAATATCTGTTGTTTTTTGACTTTTTAATAATGGTCATTCTGACAGAGGTAAGTGTATATCATTGTGGTTTTAATTTACATGTCTCTAAAGATTAGTGATGTTGAACATTTTTTCATATATTTGTTAGCAATTTGTCTATCTTCTTTTGAAAAAAATTCTTTTCGTGTCTTTTGCCTGCATTATGATAGGGTGGTTTGTTTTTTTCTTGATGATTTATTTGACTTTTTTGTAGATTCTGGATATTATCCTTTGACAGATGTATAGTTTGCAAATATTTTCTACTAATCTGTAAGTTGCCTGTCTACTCTGTTGAGTATTTCTTTTACTGTGCAGAAGCTTTTTAATTCAATTAAGCTTCATTCATTTATTTTTGTTGCTGCTATATTTGCCTTTGGGGTCTTGGTTATAAATTCTTTGCCTAGGCCTGTATCTAGAAGAGTTTTTGCTACATTTTTATCCAGAATTGTTATGGTCTCATGCCTTAAGTCTTTAATCCATCCTGAATAAATTTCTGTATATGATTAGAGATAGGAGTCCTGTCTCATTCTCTGCATATGGCTATACAATTTTTTAAGCATCATCTATTGAATAGGATGTCTCTTCCCCAGTGCATATTTTGTCTGCTTTTTTTACAATCAGTTGGTTGTAGCTTTATCATTTTATTTCTGGGTTCTCTATGCTGTTTCAATGGTCTATGTCTCTACTTTTACACCAGAACCATGCTTCTTTTCTTACTGTAACCTTGAATATAATTTGAATTCAGGTAATGTGATGTCTCCAGATTTGTTCTTTTTACTTAAGATGGCTTTGGCTATTTGGGCTATTTTTGTTTCCCATGAAGCTTAGGATTATTTTTTCTAGATCTGTAAAATAAGACATTGGTAAATTGATGAGAATTGCATTGAATTTGTAAATTACTTTGGGTAGAATGGACACTGTAATAATGTTGATTCCATGAATACATGAGTGTGATATGACTTTCCATTTGTTTGTGTCATCTATGACTTCTTTTGCCAGTGTTTTGCAGTTCTCCTAATAAAGATCTTTTAACTTCTTGGCTAAGTATATTCCTAATTATTTTATAAATTTTTTGTATTTATTGTAAATGGTATCAAGTCATTGATTTGGCCCTCAACATGACTGTTCTTAGTCTATGCATATATGCTACTGATTTGCGTATATTGATTTTGTAATCTGAGATTTTCTTGAATTTATTAATCAATTATTAGAGACTTTTTGTGCAGTCTTTAGGGTATTCTAGATACAAGATCATACCATCACCAAACAGGGATAGTTTGACCTCCTTGTTTCTGATTTGGATGCTGTTTATTTCCTTCTCTTGCCTGACTGCTCTGGCTAAGACTTCCAGTATTATGTTGAATAGAAATGGTGACAGTGGGCCGCCTTGTTCCAGTCTTAGCTTTCAACTTTTCTCCATTCACTATGATGTTGGCTGTGGGTTTGTTATAGATAGCTTTTATAATTTAGAGGTATGCTTTTCCTATGGCTATTGTTTGAGGGTTTTTATCATGAAAGGATGCTGGATTTTATCAAATGCTTTTTCTGCATCTATTGAGATGATCATATGGTCTTTTTATTTACTCCTGTTTATGTGGCGAATCACATTTATTAATTTGCATATGTTGAACCATTCTTGCATGCCTTAATTGAAAGCCACTTGATCATGGTGAATTATTGTTTTGATGCACTGTGGAATTTGACTTTCTAGTATTTTGTTGAGGATTTTTGCATCAGTGTTCATAAGGGATAATTTTTTGTGTCCTTTCCTGGCTTTGGTATCAAGGTGATACTGGCTTATAGAATGAGTTAGCAATGATTCCCTCTCTGTTGATGTTATGGAATAATTTTTTGTAGGACAGGTGCCAGTTCTTTGTAGATCTGGTAGAATTCAGCTGTGAATCTGTCTAGTTTGTGTGTGTGCGTGTGTGTGTTTATGGGAGATTTTTTATTATCTCAATCTCTGTTTTCATTTTTGGTTTGTTCAGGATTTGTATTTCTTCCTTATTCAGGCTTGGGAGAGTGTGTATTTGCAGCAATGTATCCATATTCTTTAGGTTCTCTAGTTTGTGCATAGAGGTTGTCATAGTATTCACAGACGATATTTTGTATTTCATTGGTATCAGTAGTAATGTATTCTTTTTCATTTCTGATTGAGATTGAGTCTTTTCTATTTCTGATTAATCTGGATAGTTATCTATTGATTTTATTTATCTTTTCAAAGAATCAACTTTTTGTTTTACTGAAGCTTTATTTATTTGTTTGTTTGTTTCTATATCATTTATTTCTGCTCTAAGTTTTTTATTTCTTTTTTTCTGCTGGCTTTGGGTTTGGTTTGTTCTTCTTTTTCTAGTTTCTTGAGATGTGACATCATGTTAATAATTTGTAATCTTTCTGTCTTTTGATGGTAGCATTTAAGTGCTATGAATTTCCCCTTACCACTGCTTTGGCTGTATCCCATATATTGTGAATGCTTGCATCCTCTTTGCCATTCAATTTGAATACTCTTTTGTTTTCCATCTTAATTTCATCATTGATCCAAGGGTCTTTCAGCAGCAAGTTGTTTAATTTCCATGACTTTGTGTGGATTTGAGTGTTTCTTTTGGAATGATTTCTAGTTTTGTTCCATTGTGGTCTCAGAAGATACATGGCATGATTTTGATTTTTCTGAATTTACTAAGATAATGATTGATCTTGGAAAATGCCCCATGTGTTGAGGAGAAGAACATATATACTGTATTTTTTGGGTAGAGTGTTTTGTAAATGTCTGTTATTTCCATTTGTTCAAAAGTCCAATTTAAGTCCAATATTTCTTTGTTGATTTTCTGCTTTGAGAATTAGTCCAATTTTGTCAGTGGAGTGTTGAAGTCCCTGGCAATTATGATACTACTGTTTATGTCTTTGCTTAGAGCTAGTAGACTTTGTTTTATAAATCTGTAGCTCCTGTGTTAGGTACATGTATATTTAGGACTATTATGTCTTTTTATTTAAAATATGCCTTTTTATTATTTAATGACATCTTTGTCATTTTTTTAACTATTGCTGATTTAAAGTACATTTTAGACCATTTTAGAAAAGAAAATGTAGAAGATGTAAACAGATAGAAAAATCTACCTTTCTCATGGATTAGTAGAATCAATATTGTTAAAATGTCAATACTTCCTAAAGTGATCTACAGAATTAATGCAATCCCCATCAAAATACCATCATCATTCTTCACAGATTTAGAAAAAAATAATTCTACACTTTGTATGAACCAGAGAAGACCTAGTATAGCCAAAGCAATCTTAAGTAAAAAGAACAAGCTAGGAAGTATAAGTCTACCAGACTTCAAGTTGTACTACAAGGCTATAATAATTAAAACAGCATGTGATTGGCAGAAGATCAGATGCATAGATCTTTGAAACAGGATTAAGAATCCAGAGATGAAACCATCCACATATGGTAATCTAATCTTTGACAAAGCAGACAAAAATATACATTGGGGAAAACAATCTCTTTTCAATAAATGGTGCTGGGAAAACTGGATAGCTACATGCAGAAAAATAAAACTGGATCCCCACCTCTCACCTCTCACAAAAATCCATTCAAGATGGACAACAGACTTAAACCTAAGGCATGGTACCTTAAGAATTCTAGAAGAAGATGTTGGGAAGACCCTTTCAGATATTGGCCTATGAAAAGAATTTTTGAGGAAGACCCCCAAAGCAATCACTGCAGCAACAAAAATAAACAAATGGGATCTGATCAAAGTATAAAGCTTTTGCATAGCAAAGGAAACTATCATTAGAATGAATAGACAGCCTAAAGATTGGGAGAAAATATTTGCTCTCTACACATCTGATAAAGGTCTGATAACAAGAATCTATCTAGAACTTAAAAGAATTAACAAGAAAAAATCAAACAACCCCTTCAATAAATGAGCAAAGGAAATGACCAGAAACTTTTCAAAAGAAGAGAGAATAATGACCAGCAAACATAAAAAATGCTCAACATCTCTAATCATTAGAGAAATGCAAATCAAAACCACAGTGAGATATCACCTAACCCTGGTGAGAATGGCCTCTATCAAAAAATATTTTGTTGGATGGAGGGCAGGCGGGAGTGGGGAGGAAGTGTAGAGTTACATAATGTGAGCCGTGCGCACCACCTGGGGATTGGACACACTTGAAGTTCTGGCATGTGGGGGGGAGGGGTGGTGGGGGCAATGTATGTAACCCTAACAATATTTGTACCCCCATTATATGATGAAATAAAAGGAAAAAAATTAAAAATTAAAAAAAAATCCCAAAGCAACAAATGCTGGCCAGCATGTGGAAAGACAGGAACACTCTTACACTGTTGGTGAGACTGCAAATTAGTGCAACCTCTGTGGAAAAGAATTTGGAGATACCTCAAAAAGCTAAACATAGAAATACCATTTGATCCAGCAATAGCACTGTTAGGCATCTACCCCAAAGAGCAAAAGACATTCTATAATAAAGACATCTGCACCCGAACATTTATGGCAGCACAATTCACTATTGCAAAGATGTGGAAACAACCCAAGTGTCCGTCAATTTATGAGTGGATTATTAAAATTTGTTATATGTATACAATGGAATATTACTCAATTCTAAGAAAGATAGTGATATAGCACCTCTTATATTTTCCTGGATTGAGCTTGAGCCCGTTTTCTGAAGTGAGGTAACAAAAGATTGGAAGAATAGGCTCCACTTGTACTCGCTATAAAATTGGTACTGACTGATTAACACTATGAGACTCACATGGTAGTAATATTCTCCAGGGATTAGTGGTTTGGGGGGGGTAAACTCAAAACTAAAGGACACAGTGAGTGAGAATTGTAGAGGGGAAGAGCATGCCTCTAATCCTCGCTAAAGAGAGGCAAAGACATAAAATGTAAACAAAATGTTTGCACTCTCATACCCTGAAATAAAAAAATTAAAAAATGAAAAAATACTGAAAAAAAATCCATTTTATCTGATATGAGAATGTCTATACCTACTCACTTTGGTTTCCATTTACTTGGAACATTTTTTTTTTCCCATCTGCTTACCTTGAGTTTATGTGAGTCCCCATAGTTAGATTAGATTTCTTGGAGATAGCATATACATGGAATATGATTATTTATCCATTCAGCCAGTCTATTGTTTTACGTGGAGTATTAAGATCATTCATGTTCCAGTGTTAGTATTGGTATGTGGGATACTGTTCTGTTCATCATGTTGAATTATACTTCTTAAATGATACTTTGTTGTTTTGTTTTCCCTCCTGGGATGTTGTTTTATTACAGTTGTGACCTTAACTTTCAGATATTTTTACACTGAAAGGTATATATTTTTCTGTTTTATGTATAGTGCACTTTTGAGTATTTTATGTAGGGCAGGTTTAGCTGTGAAAAATTCCCTCAGTATTCTCTTGTTTAGAAAAATGTTTCTTTTCTCCATCATTTATGAAACTTAGTTTTTCAGGATACAAAATTCTTGGCTGGCAGTTTTTCTGTTTATGAAGACTGAAAATGGGGGACCAATCCTTTCTGGCTTTTAATGTCTATGTTGAGAAGTCTGTTGTTAGCCTGATGGGTTTTCCTTTGTAGGTTAGTTGCTGCTTTCATCTTGCAGCTTGTGAATCTTCTTCATTTTGACTTTGGCCACATTGATGACTATGTGTCTTTCAGATGCCCTATTTGCTATGAATCTTCCTGATGTTCAGTGACCGTTTTGTGTTTGGATGTCTGAATCTCTGGCGATAACAGGGATGTGTATCCCTCAATAATTCCCTTAAATAGGTTGTCTGTGCTTTTTGCTCTTTCTTCTTCCACAGGTATACCTGTAACTCTTATATTGGCTTGCTTTACATCATCCCATATTTCTCTGAGTGATTATTCATTCTTCTTTATTCTTTGTTCTGTATCTCTCACTGACTGTGTTAGTTCAAAGCCATGTCTTCAAGCTCTGAAATTCTTTCTTCTTCTTAGTCTAGCCTGTTGAAAATTTCTGTTTTATTTTTAAATTCCTTGAATGACTCTTGCATTACTTTAAGTTCTGTTATATCTTTTCTTCTGTTGTCTAATTCTCTAGTGTCTTTTTCATTTTTTTTCTTTCATGTCTTGAAATTTTTTCTTGGCTTCTTTGTATTGGTTTTCAACTTTCTCTTCAATCCTATTCATCTTATTTGCCATCTATACTCTGAATTCCACTTTTGACATTTTCAAAATTTCATTCTGCTTGGTGTCCATTGCTGTAGTTCTATCATGAACCTTTAGATGTGTTGAACTTGCTTGGTTTTTCTTGTTGCTGGTGTTTTTTTGCTGTTCCTTCCCATCTGAAACCTGTTCTGTCTGCCCAGGGCAGATAGGTTTGTGGTACACCTATTCTCCTTTTCTAGGAACTCTGGTACATAGTGAGAAGAAGGAGAGGTCCCTAGAGGGTGAATTTATCTCATATCCTAGAAGATTAATTTGGCAGGAGAGTGGCAGATGCACTGAGATCCTATAATGTAGCTTCTCTGCACTGTCGTTATCCCCTGTGGTTGTCACAATTCAGGATAGTGCTAGGGGATTTCATGTGGAGTGGTAAGTTATCCTTAGGCCACTGTTGGAAGCTCTGATAGGTGTATATTGCAGAAAATTGTTCTGCCTAGGTCTCCTTGTGGTAGTGGTAGTGGATGCTGGGCAAGGTATCTTTTCATTGGCCATGGGTGTCAAGGCTATGAGTATTCCCTCCTCCCAGGTCCAGGAGCAATGGCTGCACACAATTGGGCTGGCTCATGGCTAGTGGGTCCATGGCAGAGCACTGAACTGTTGGCATGCTACAGTGTAATGCCACAGTGGTGTGGCTCTCTGTGAAACACATAGAGTCACAGGGTTCTGGCTGTCAGATGGCTGGGGCTCTCTGTCCATACAGGTCCCACTGAAACTAATACCATGGGGAATGTCCAAGCTTTAAGTACATTTGAAATGCAAGAACCATGATGTAATATAAGACAACTTTAATCAAAGTCAAGACTTAGAATTTTTAACCAGCTTAGCAAAACCTAGGAATAAGGGGCAATTCTAAAGACATCATACTTGGGGAAAAGGAGGGAAGAGAGAATAAGTTAAAATGTTTTTATATCTCCTATTATAGTGGGATGAGTAACATGAACCATGTTGGTGAAGAATCAGTATGTTTTCATGGAGAAATATTTATTTTCTTTTTCAACACTGATAGAGAAATAAGTATAGTATCTAATTATAAATTCAGGGTCAGGTAAGGTTAGAGAATGAAATTAGAGTGAGAATATCCAAATAAGTTAGGAAAATGTGGACTAATAACAACTTCACAAAAATACTGCAGAATAATTAGGACATACTGGAAAGGATAATTTAAAATAAGCAGTTCACATCAATTAAAATGGAAGAAACACAAGAACAAGTATATACAAGTGTTGCCATATGTGTGGTTAGAATTATGACTCCTATCAAAAGACAGAATTCAAAAATGTCTTTTAAATGCAGGCCATGAGAAACATCCTTAAAGTCAATAATAAAGAAACATTGAAAATAAAGGGTATGTCAAATAAGAACTTCAAAAATAAAATTAAAAAAGAAGTGAATTTTTTAGCATCATACACACACTTGCTGTAGATTAAGGCACAAAACAGTAAAGAAATATATTTTGTTATGATAAAAGGTACACTTTATAAAAAAAAAGGTAAAAACAGAAGTGTCTATAAACATAATAGCCTACTTACCAGCTAAATTCATACAGCAGAAATCATTAGATATGCAGACTTTCATGAAAAAAAAAAGAGTTCAAAAAAAAAAAAAAACTTCAATAGAATAGAGGGAAGTAGGAAAAGGATGTGGAGGTTCTCTGGGGAACTGGCAGCTGGTGGTTAGGTTCCCAGAGGCTCCATTATGAATAGCAGGAAAGCAGTCAAGATTATCTGCCAGTTCAGATAATCAGTATGAAATCCTCTGCATAAAATCACGTTAGTGATGATGGAAACAGAAACCCAAGACACTGAATACCCAGTGTGCCAGGAGCATACAGAGAGAGCCCTGGTTGAGACAGAGAGTAAGCTGTGCTGCCTCAGAACATAGATGCAGCATTCTTTTGCCACATTAAAGAAAGTTTTATCCTCTTAAAAGGAAAGTATATACAGTGAAGGATTTGGGTTCATATTTATCATAGTAAAAATTAAAATGAAATATTTCTTCCCCTGCTACAAAGAATTTAAAAATCACAAGTTAGGGTACTTACCTCCATTTGTACATAAAGTGCACTGGACACCTTCCTAAATCGACCTTTTACTTCTCACAAAAATCAACTCACAGTGGATAACAGACTTAAACCTAAGGCATGAAACCATAAGAATTCTAGAATAAAATGTTGGGAAACTCTTATAGGTATCAGCCTAGACAAATAATTTATGAAGACCCCCAAAGCAATCACAGCAACAACAAAAATAAATAAATTGGACCTCATCAAATTAAAAGCTTCTGCACAGCCAAGGAAACTATCATTAGAGCGAATTGACAACCTACAGAATGGGAGAAAATATTTGCATGCTACACATCTGATAAAGGGCTAAGTAGATTCTGTATATAACTCAGGAAAATTAACAAGAAAAAATCAAACTACCCTATTAAAAAGTTGGCAAAGGACATGAATAGAAACTTTTCAAAAGAAGATAGGCTAATGGCCAACAAACATATGAAAAAATGCTCAACATCTCTAATTATCAGAGAAATATAAATCAAAAACACAATGAGATATCACTTAACTCCAGTAAGAATGGTTTTTATCAAAAAGTCCCAAACAATAAATGATGGCATGGGTGTGGAGAGACAGGAACAGTCATACACTGTTGGGAGGACTGCAAAGTAGTAAAACATCTATGGAAAGGAATATGGAGATATCACAAAGAACTAAAAGTATAACTACCATTTGATTCAGCAATTCAACTACTGGGTATTTACCCAAAGGAAAAAATGCATTTCTAATAAAGACATCTGCACTTGAATGTTTATAGCAGTACAACTCACAATTGTAAAGATGTGGAAACAACCTAAATGCTCATCAATATGTGAGTAGATTAATAAAATGTGGTATATGTATACCATGGAGTCCTACTCAGCCATGTAAAGGTGGATTAATATGTCTCGTATTATCCTGGATGGAGCTGGAGCCCATTCTTCTAAGTAAAGTATCACAAGAATGGAAAACAAGCACCACATGCACTAACCATTAAATTGGTACTAATCAACACTTATATGCACATATGGAAGTAACATTCATTGGGTTTGGGGAAGGTGGGAGGAGAGGAGAGGGAATGAGTAAATTCACAGTTAACAGATGCAGTGTGTGCTGTCTAGGGGATGGCACGCTTGTAGCTCTGACTCGGGTGGTGCAAAGGCAATTTATGTTACCAAAGCATTTGTACCCCAGTAACATTCTGAAATTAAAAAAAACTGAGTGGATTAATAAAATGTGGTATATGTATACCATGGAGTACTATTCAGCTATAAGAAACAACAGTGTTATAGAACCTCTTGTATTTTCCTGGCTAGAGCTGGAGCCCATTCTACTAAGTGAAGTATCCCAAGAATGGAAAAATAAGCACCACATGTACTCACCAGCAAATTGGTATTAATGGATCAACACCTAAGTGGACATATAGGAATAACATTTATCGGGCGTCAGGCAGATGGGAGAAGGGAGGAGGGGATGGGTATATACATACATAATGAGCGCAATGCGCACCATCTGAGAAATGGACATGTTTGAAGCTCTGACTCCATGGGGAAAGTGGGGGGGAAGGCAACACACGTAACCTAAACATTTGTACCCCCATAATATGCTGTAATTAAAAAAAACTAAATACATAAAAATCAACATATATGACTTTATGTTTTGGGTAATTTCTAAGTTCTAAAGGACTAAAGGGGAAAATATTCACTTTAATAGGCACTAAATGACATAGAACAATAAATACTTAGAAGAAAAGGAGGAGGAGGAAGAATGCCTTATTGGCCTCTGTAAAGAAAAGAAAAAAGTAACAGCTGCAGCCTCTTCTCTCTAGGACAAGAACATTTTGCAGTGCTAATGTTCTTCCTCAGAAGTGGTGTGGTTGAGGTCGGATGTGTTCTGAATATCCCCATAACTTGACCATTTATTTCAGTTTGCCACCAAGATTCTCATCACGGAAAAGTTAAAGATGCAAGAGTAAATTCTGGAAATTCTGAAAACAGAAAGGGTTTTTCTGCCATAAAAATCCCAAAGCATGCATTATCTCTTAACCAATCTTCCTAAAATAGATTCCTTTCTCTAATGCAGTATTCATTCCTCTCAGCCCACATCTCTCTTGTTATTATCAAGGCTCTCATGTGTTGACTTCATCACATAGTGCCCTCACAGAACTAATGCTTAATTAATATTTGCTAAATTCTTTGTCTTTCTTAGGAAAATATTTTATAATATGAGGAACTCAATCATTTTATTAATAACTTTATAGACCAAATAATACTTATTGATTTAAATACATATTCATTCTAATATTCTTTGCATTCTCAATACTTAATTTAATATCTGCAAGACAATAAGTAATCAGTAAAAGAAATGTGATCAACTGAGGGACACAATTTCATGTTAAAAACTTGTCACTTACTCTTCTGGTCTCGGGTCCTTTAAAGAGATTATTTCAAACACAATTTTACTGATTCTTGAAAATGTAAGTCTTATGGGATTAAGGATACTATCTACATTTTCACAGCTATAGCCCCAGTGCTCCAAGCAGTGTGTAGTATATAGTAGGACTTTAATAACAGTTTGTTGAATGAAGTAGAAATATTTATTTTCACATTTGATTTAATTATAAAATATAGCAAATGTACATAAAAGAATATGGCAGCCATGCACTTAATTCTATATATGTCCATATTTGCTACAGATCTCTTTATTTGTTAAAAGAAATAGTTTCTGTTTTATCACCTCCAACCTTCTCACCTCTTCCCTAGACCCACTTTCTTTAAATTTGTGTCATTTGTGTGTATGTTGTACATGTTAAAAATATATTAAAATCAATATATACTATTTTATGTTTAAAATATATTTATATATGAAGATGAATGCTTATTATTCTAAAATAGTCAGGCTTTATTCTAAGACTCTAATCATTTTAAGATTTTAAGACTATGACAATATTTAAAAAAAAAATTTCTTTGCTTTCTTTTTCCCATACCTTAAAGTTGTTTCTGGTCTTCTTTCTTTAAAAACTCCGAAAAACTTCTCTTTAACATAAGCTTCATTTCTTTAGTTTTCTCTTTGGTCTTCCTTCTCTATCTGATCTTAGATTCTGAATCATAAAGACAAAATAGAAAAGATCCCGTGAGGAGAAGTAGGGGAGGAGAGGAAACCTGATCACATTTATGTCCTGTGATAAGATCCATTGGAGAATGCTGCTGAG
>CAUYPO010083921.1:0-23924 GCA_963574435.1 Cheirogaleus major | reverse complement strand
ATCTCTGTAACATTCTTCCAGGTTGTTCTGTGTATCAGTTGTTCATTCTTTTTTTTCTTTTTATTGAGATGTGATTCACATACCATAAAATTTACTCTTTTTTTTTTTTTTTTTTTTTTGTGAACGATTGTCAATATGTTGCCCGGTGCAGATTGCCGTGGCGTCATCCGAGCTCAGAGCAACCACAAACTCCTGGGCTCAAGCGATCCTCCTGCCTCAGCCTCCCAAGTAGCTGGGACTACAGGCATGAGCCACCATGCCCGGATAATTTTTTCTATATATATTTTAGCTGGCCAATTAGTTTATTTCTATTTATAGTAGAGACGGGGGTCTCGCTCTTGCTCAGGCTGGTTTCGAACTCCTGACCTTGAGCGATCCGCCTGCCTCGGCCTCCCAGTGGATACATTTTCTTACCCAGTTTATCCCATAATCCACAAAGCTGAACAAGTCCTTCAAAATAGAAGGAGGAGCACAGAACACACATGACCATGATGGGGAAAGGTTGGTGGAATCTGAGTGTGGGGAAGCTCAGTTTCTGCAGAAGCTCCTAAAACTGCCCCAAGCCCAGCAGGAAGGGCACAGGCCGGCCGTGACCTGAATATTAACCCAGGAGAGAGCTGTGTGTCTCTAGCCAAAGGAGGAGCTTAGCAGAAAAGCTTAGAACTGCGGGGATGGGGGAGGCATTGCCCAAGGTGATGAGCTCGGACTTAGGGGCTCCCCCAGCAGGCCTGCCCCTCTCAGAGGTGGTGACCGGACCGCCATTCCCCCAACGCTGCTCCTCTGCCTTCCTGGGCTCTGCGTTCACCCACCCCTACCCCATCATCATGAGGCTTTCTGTGCCGTGCTCTCCCGCAGTATAAACTGGGCTTGCAGGGTCCAGATCAGTCTCCGGAGTGGGAGTGTGCAAGATGATTCACTGGGGACAAATATTAGAACTTCCATTTGCATGTATCTTTTATCTTGTTCTGACATTCCATTTTTGGCTTATTTGTTACATGCACATAATGTGGTGGAATAATCATATTCAATACTTTAAAATTTAGAAAAGATAAATGTACGTTTATTGAAGACCCATGCTGTAAATATTTTACCGATGGGCTGCACATACAGAACTGGGGTTGCCAGAGCCTGGGCAGGGAGTGGGGAGGAGGGATACCGTGGGAATAGCTAATGGATACGAACTACAGTTAGATCGAAGGAATAAGATCTAGTACTCGGCAGTGCAGTAGGGTGACTGTACTCGACAAGAACTTATTGTATATTTAAAAATAACTGAAAGAGTGGAATTGGAAAGAAATGCTTGAGGTGATAGATACCCCAGTTACCCTGATTTGATCATTATGCATTGTATGCTTATATCAAAACATCACATGTAAATATATACAACTATTATGTATCCACAATAATTAAAAATAAAGTTTTTTTTTTAAATTGGGAGATCACTGCTCTAGACTGTCTGATTGCTGTGGTCATTCTATTTTGAGTTGCAAATTAATTCCCTGAAATCCTTTCTTACCCTCCCAATCAGTCTCATGAGCGTGGTCGTCAGCCATGGATCCCCTGGGCGGCCAGCAGGGCGGAGCTGCTGGGCGTGCGTGGCGTAGAGCAGCCACACAGCTTCCGTGATCGGTTTTCCACAGACGCCCAGCCCCACGGCAGCCAGCCCGGTGGGTGCTTTTTCTGACACCGCGATCCTTCATGTCATTTCTCTGCTACTAGTTCTGGCAGAACCTAGGCCTAACTTAGCACTTCTTGATTGATCCTTTATTATAAAGAGAAGGAAATCTCATACTGGAAAGTGCATTCTAGTCTCTCACTCCCTTGTAAGGCTTAATATCTCCAAGCCTCAGCTACTGAATCTTTCAAGTGACAGGATAATAGCTGCCTGTTTGTCTCACAGTGTCCCTGTAAAGAGTGAGTGGGATCGGATCATGTCATACAGAAACTGCAGAACACCAAAGGTCAGGAGAAGATGTTAAAAGTGGTGAGAGAAGAGACAGATTGCTTTTAAAGGAATGATTATTTAAGCTAACAGATTTCCTCCTCCCCCTCTTCTTTCCCTTCCTTCTTCTCCTCCAATACCTCCTCCTCCTCCTTCCTCCTTTTGTAGATAGCGGAAAAGTTTATTATATTTATAGTAGACTTTGCCAGCTCTACTCTGTTCAGATGATCCCCAGTTCTGTTGGCCACCCCCAAGCCTCAGCCAGGCACATTCAAGTGCCTTCTGGGCCATCCGGCCAGGTGAGAGCCTGGCCTTGGCCACGTCGGCGTCACAGAGCTGCTTCTCAGTTGGTCTGACCTGGTGGTTGCTGGTCTTGACCTCCGTGGCGAGCACCAGTGTCCTGTTCTTCATCTCCGTGGCTGATGAGGTCAGGGGACATTGGACAATGGCATACAGTCCACGTGGATGGTTTGGGGTGTACTCTTCTGAGGATACCTGGTTTTCCTTCAGAGTTGCAGTGTCTTGGGCTGCCAGAGCATGGGTGGCCTGCGGAATAACCTCTTTCTTTATCTTGTTGTTGTTCATGGCTGCGTACACTTTTCTGTACTGCTTTCTTGGCTTTTCAAAGCCTTTGCTTTGACTCTGTTTTGGGGAAGTTTCATTTTTTGCTTTCAGAACCTTTTGTAAAAAGGCAATAACTAACTTCTTAATAGGAACAATGGAAGCCAGAAAACAATAGACTAATACTTGCACTGCACTGGAAAATATAACTGACAATCTGGAGTTCTATATGCAGAAAAACTGTTGTACAAGAATGCGGGTAAAATGCAGACATTTCAAGACAAACAGAACTGAGAAAATTTGTTACAAATTCATTCTCACTAATGGAAATTCTAAAGGCAGAAAGATCGGCCTCGATGGAATATCTGAAAAGTAAAAAGTGAGATCTAAAATCTTGATCCATTTTAGATTAAATGCTTTCATTTAAGCCTGCTTCATGGGCTATTTTTGTCTCTGGGGGAAATTAGTAGCCATTGACATTTATTGCTTGTGTCATTAACCCATCAGGCACTGTGAAGTGATGATAGGCTAATTCTATAATCCCTTTATTTATCAGCTAGAATACTGCTGTAAAAATAATCTTGTCCTCATCAATTTATGGATTACCCAGAAATCCAGTTTGTATAGGAAAGGCAGGATAAAAGTCAAATGCACTGTAATACACTAACAACAATCAGTTTAAAAAATATTAAAAATATCATTTATAGTATCATAAATATTAAGTGCATGGATATAAATTAAAATACTATGGTAGATAAAAGGATAGAATTTTACTGAAAAACATTAAAGACCTAAATAAATGGCAAGATGTATCATGTCGATTAATACAAAATATTCTGAGTCATATAGATGTTAATTCTTTCCAAACCAACCTACACATTCAGTTCTATGCTATCCAAACCCCCAATAATTTGTGTGTGTGTGTGTGTGTGTGTGTGTAATTTGACAAGTTTATCCCAAAATGCATATGGAAGAGCAATTGACCAAGAACAGCCAAAATACTGCAGAAGAGCAAGATGGGGGAACTAGCCCTAAAAGGGAACAGTACTTTGTAAAAAGTTCTGATAATTATTAATAAGACAATGTGGTATTAGGGCAGGGATATAAAAATAAACCCATGGAACAAAACATAGGCCTAGAACCAGACCAGGCATGCACAGAAACTTGATTTGTGACAAAACAGGCAGTGTAGACTATTAGAGAAAATGCAGTTTTTATGAATGCTGTTGAGATAAAAATAACCACATAGAAAAAAATTAAATAGGATCCTTTCTCATGCCCTTTATAAAAATCAATTCTAGGCAGGTTAAATACTTACCTATGAAAAGTAAGATTCTAAAACTTTAAGAAGATAATGTAGTATTTATCTTTATGACCTCAAGTTAAGAAGTTCTTAAACAAGATACAAAGACATATAAATTATAAAAGGAAAGATAGATAAATTGGATAATATTAAAATTAAGAATTTTTGTTCATCAAAGAGATAAGAGGAGAATCTTTGCATCTATCCATAGATGGAGGGAACATGAATTGGGCCGAGTACTCTGGAAAACAGTTTGGCGTTGCCCAGCATAACTGAGACCCGGTACCTTAAGTGCCTAACGGGGCCACTCCTGGGTGTAGATGCTGGGGAAAGTCTTATCACGATGCTCATAGCGGCCTTGTTTCTAGAGACGTAAAATTGGAAACCACCTAAATGTTCACTTGCAGAGAAGGGATAAATAAGTTCACGGTGTATTTACATAATGGAATGTTACAAAGAAGTGAAAACAAATGCACTTTCAATATGTACATAAGGAAGGACAAACCTCAGAACATAGAGTGGAGCAAAGAAAAAAAGCAGTAGAAGAATGAGCATGTATCATTCCATTTGTGTAAAGTTCAAAACTATGTGAAACTAAATACATCCCAGGGGTACAAACATGGTACAAGTGTGGAGTGCAGCAAGGGAGCGTAAACTCACAGCCCATGACAGGACACCAGGTGGCAGCGAAGGTGCCGGCCGTGTTCTGGCTCTCAGGCTGGGTTGTGCACGTGTGTGTGTTTGTAGCCCAGGTAGTTTTTCCACCCTATGCACTGGTTAGAAATATCCTTCTATATCTATTATATCCACCAATATCTTCTATATCTACTCAATAAAAACTATGATTCAAACACTTTGAGTTTACAAAGGAATATTGTTATCACGTCTTCTCGGGCAGACCTGCCTGCGTCTTGTAACTGCTTTTGTGCATGTATACAGTCGTCCCCCTTTATCCTTGGTTGCACTTTCTGCAGTTTTAGTTACCCATGGTCAATTAAGGTTGAAAACATTCAATGGAAAATTCCAGAAATAAACGATTCATAAGTTTTAAATTGCGCGCCATTCTGAGTAGGGCAATGAAATCTCTCGCTGTCCTGTTCCGTCCACTTGGGACGTGGCTCTTCCCCTTGTCCAGCACGTGCACGCTGTAGACACTCCCTTCCTGGGCGTCACCTATAGGTGGCTCAGTTCTCAGATCCACTGTCATGCTACTGAAGTGCTTGTGTTCAAGTAACTCTTATTTTACTTAATAACCGCCCCAAAGTGCAAGAATGATGATGCTGGTATATTGTTACAGTTGTTCTATTTTATTATTAGTTGTTGTTAATCTCTGACTGTGCCTAATTTATGAATTAAACTTTATCACAGGAATGTATGTATAGGAAAAACATAGTATATATAGGATTTGGTGCTATCCACGGTTCCACTGGGGATCTTGGAACGCACTCCCCATGGATAAGGGCGGACCACTGTAACTGCTAACCAGGATCTGCAATCTAGGCCCTGATTTCTATGCGCAGCACTTGTGCTCTGGACAGCTGGAGTGAGGACGCCGTGGTGCAAAGGGCCATTGCAGGAGGGAGGCAGAAAGAAGGCTCCTTAGGAGGCCACTCTGCACTTTCCCCCAGTGACGTCAGAAACAAGGAGCAGTCTGTCCTTCTGGAGCCTGTTTAGAACCTCTCATCCAAGAGTAGTTCAGCCAGGTTAATGCCATGCCCTGCTGGCCCTGGGAGATGCCCTGTCTGACAAGTCACCAGACCCCAAGCTTCGTGAGAAGATAGGAACGAAATGCAGAGAGTCGGATGCACCCTGATTCTGTCTTACCTATGGTTGTCAAGGTTACCAGAGCCTCATGTTTCTTAGTAACCACTCCTTCCAAAATAGCCTCCATCAGTACCAGCCACTGAACTGCATCCCATTTCACAATCGCTTTTTACACGATTTTGAGGGTTACAACACGAAGGCCCTTTACATGCAGCGAGGTTATACGAAGGACACACAAGTCTTTCCTTGTCTGATTGTTACTACAGCTGGGTGAAGGGTCCCAATCTCCACGTTACAGATGAGAAAACAGGCTCGGGAAGGAAGCGTGACTTGCCACAGTCAGATGACTAGCAGGAATCAGAGCTGAAAGGGATGCACACATTTTCTGAGGCTGTTGGTCGGAGCCCTTCCTACACCAGGACGCTGCTCTCATTGCTGAAGTTTTGTTCTGGCTCAGGAGGATGCTGGAGCACAGTCACCTCCCATGGCTTGAGTATGCTGGGCTGTGGGTCCACCGTGGCAGCTGATACTGCACTCTCCTCCACCCTCTTCCTTGCCCACAGAACCCAATTCTCTTCCGGCGTGGGGAGGCTCTAAGCTTCTCAGGGTCTTTCCCCACCCCAGGGAGTACAGGTTGATTAGTTGTAATGATAATTCTGTTCCTTCTGCTAGCAGGTGTTTAAATGTGGATACGTGACCCAATCCCAGCCAATGTAGGTGCGAGTAAATCTTCAGGGGAAATAGTCTGGGAAAGGTGTTTCTTTCTAAGATCAGAAATTACCAGGAGCAAATGTCCCTCCTCTGGTGTCCCTTTGCATGTGACATCACCTATTTGATGGCCATGTTGCTGATGACAGCTACATGGAAGGACGGAAATCTTCTGGTCCCAATTCCGAGAGGCCACCTCCCCCTCAAAGCCAGGCCTCCTTGTCTGCAGCATCTTCTCGGGTGCCCTTGGACTGCGCCTGTGGCCTTCTGCTGTGGGGCACAGCTCTATCTGGGTATGTCCTTCCGCTCCTGTTGGGCTGTGAGCTGCCTGGTGCTAGACATTTGTCCCTTACTTCCCTCTCTCAGCTCAGTCTTTACATGCATGGTAGGGGACGTGGCGGGGAAGTCATGTTGTATAGGGCTGTTCCGTAGCATCTCAGCGGTCCCTAGTGGGAGGCCTCTGCACCCCATTAGTGAGGGACTCTTTGATGACCCTCTTTAGAAGGTCCTCATCTTCCCGTCCCACAGCGGAAGCACAAGTGTCATCCCACTCAGTCTCTCCAGAGGACAAGCTTATTGTGGAAACTGTTTCGGTTGAAAACCTTTCACAGTGTAGACAATGACCATTGTGGCTCTTTGGAAGAAGTTTTGTTCATGTGCAGAGCACTCTTGCTCTTAGAAAGGACTGTCACGTCCTTCTCTCATTCCATCTTTCCCGAGTGCCAGGTTGTTGAACGTCTGGTGTGTGCCGAGCATGGGGCCCAGAGGGAGAGTTCCACGACGATGGGGCCCCGCCTCACAGAGCCCAGCCACAGAGGGTGCCGCGGGGGTGAGCAGAGCCCGCGCTGGGCTACGGGACGGGAGTGGGCTTGGGATGGGGGGGCGGGTGGAGCTGGAAGGCAGTGAGGCGAGGAGGCGAACAGCAGGTGGGCTCCGTTGCATGGGAGGTTGTGGGAAGGATAGAGCCAGTGTGAGTCCCAAGGGCCCCCGAGTGCCAGGGGAGAGTGGGGTCTCCATTTGACCTGCCGTGGCTGGGAAGACACTGAATGGTCAGGTGGGGACTGAGTCTTGGCTGTGCTGCTGGGCTGCAGGGGACAGGTGGGTAGAGAGAGGCCAGTGCCCTGCAGAAGAGGACAGCAGCTAGAACACATGGGGTCCAGTCCTGGCTTGGCTGCCATGGCCATGTCGTTACTCCTGCCTAGGTTTTTGCTTTCTCGGTGCAAACAGAAACACCGTGACCACCAGCAGCCTTGGTTCTGGCATTCTCTGCTTCTCTCTGCGCGAGCTGTGCCTGCAGCGATCTGCAGGGCTGTGGCCACTGATGGGACGTGGGGTGGGAGAGAGGACTCCAGGACGTGGCGCCTGGGAGGGCGGGGCTGTGAGTGCATTGAGGTCAGCTCTGTGGGCGGGGGCTTGGTCTCAGGCACTGGCTACCGCGGTGGGGGCAGGTGTTCTGCAGGCAGTGGGAGCGAGTCAGGGCTGGAGACGTGGAGAAAGACGCCAACAGCAGAAACTGCAGGTGCTCCCTTCAGGGACGGGAGAAGCATCGAGAATGAGAGGATGTGTGGAGGCAAGGGGCAGAGGAAGCACGTGAGGAGCCAGGAGAGAAGGCGTTTGGGGGATGATAACGTGGACAGGTATGGACAGGAAAGGAATTTTACTCTAATAATAATATGGGGGGATCCACAAAGCACGTACGGAACCCCTTCTGTACATAAGCGTTTGGGGTCAACGCTCTCCAGCCGAAGACAGTGATGAGACAACACTAGGCGCATCGGCTCTTTGTCACGAGGAAGAGCCATAGTGCGCAGAGCCCGGGGGTGTCAGTAAAGGGGCCAGCAAGGGCCTGCTACCTTGGGCTTTCAGGCGGGTTTGGCGGAGTCTCCAGGAAGGGGAGCTTTCCTCCCCTGGTTTGGTGCTATCTGGAAGTGGCCGATCCTATGGATTGGGGTCTTAAATCTCCTTCAGAAGGAGAGAGGAATAGAGCTAGGTTAGAGTTACCCTCGGTGAATAAGCCCCAGTATCAGCCACCCCCGGGGATGTTTGGAACAGCAGGAGGCACCCGGTTCACTCCTGGGGGGAGAAAGCAGGAGAGGAGGGCGGTGGAGACAGGGAAGGGACAAAGGGTGGCCTCTCCGTAAGGAAGGGGACAGAGAGGTTAGGGCCACTCTTCTGTGACTCACACAGCCAAAGGGCTCCCAGAACTGGCTTTTTCATGGAGCAACCTCAGCCACCACGTTCACAAGTTTAACATTTAGGACTCCGGAACGCACGTATCTGCAGTTGCTTGTTTTTCTAGCTGTTCTTTAATTTCTTTGCTCAATTCCCAAGCATGTATCAGAGCTAATGAAGCAATTCTATTATTAAACCACTTAGAAATTTAGAAGACAGTATACTCAAGGTTTCAACGGGATAATTAGATATTGGGGAGAAAAACATTGGTAAGAGAATTCCACAAAATGTCGACGTTATCCCTTGGTACCACATCCTGGGAAAAAATAGGATCACTCACAGAGCTCAGAAACCAGCTACTTTGTGCGTTTTGCTAAAAAGCAAAGGCATTTCTATTTCCAGTGGAATGCTTTATGAAACACTTGAAAAATATAGATCTGAAACTCCATTTCTGGTTTAATGTCTATTGAGAAGGTTAGATTCATTTTGCACTTTTGAAGAAGTGTGTGATGCTGCTGAAAGCATGAGCCGACACCTGCTAAGACACTGAGGCGCCATTCTGTTCTTTGCTGAGAGTCGTGAAATAGACTCTAAGTTATATTTTCGTTGATGGAGAAGTGGAGGATTTAGGATACGGTTAGGATGTAGAAGGGACTTGGAGGGTGACTCTCAGCCAGGCAGAGTCTGGAGAGAGCCCCGGGAGGTCTTGTGGTGTTATCTGTGCCCCCAGTTCTATCTCCTGCTGGTGATCAGATGCACGGTGACCTTGACCTTGGCCTTGGCAGTGACCCACATTCATATGGCTCAACGATTTACAAGGCTCATTCACAGACATTACTGCACCAGTTTCAGATCACCCTCGGAAACAGGTGCAAATAGTTTCCTTCCAAGGGCATATGTTGTTCACACGGTCAGAGTCAAGGCAAATTTGAGTTGTGCCCAGTTCCAAATTTGTCTGGACGCTATGTGCCAAGTCAGACACATGCATGTGTGTATAAACGAGGTGTCTGGTATGGATGGGACCTAGAAGCAACTTGGAAGGGAAGGAAAAGCACTAGATCCAGAGCCAGGAAGATCTGAGTTCAGATCTTGGCTTGATCCCTTATTAGTCACTTGACCTGGGCAAGTTATTTACCCTCTGAGATTTATTTTCCTCATCTGTCAAACAGAGCTGGTTACAGAACCTTCCTCTCAAAGATATTCTAAGGCACGAATGGGACATGGAATGTGGAAGTACTTTATAATGATGAAACGTCATGCACATATAGTCACTGGGAGTTTGCCAGCAAATCTGGTGTGGCCCAGGGAGGGTGTGATTGCAAGGTTGGAAGACCCTGGAGTCACGTCGTGTGTTGGTGGTGAAAGAACCAGCATGGCTTAGCCCCAGAGACAAGTTCGCCGGCCACTGCCAAGTTCAGCACAGTGTAGCGGAGCTGTGGCAAAGTGTAGTGAGTTTCAAGGAGGCCTCAACCCAATCGCCTCTGAGTCAGTTCCTAGCCCAGTGCCTAGCACGTCCTCCACAAATGACCATGAAACAGAATGGGATTGAATGACGGTCACTAGGAACCTCAAGTGCACAGGACAGAGGAAAAACACACTTCTTCTCTTTATTCCCTCTTCCTTCCCTTTCCTCCTCCTCCTCCTCCTCCTCCTCCTCCTTATTTTTGTGTTATTTCCCTCTCTCTGGCTGATGTTCAAATAGCTCTAATTACGTAGTTGTTATTTTGCATTTAATTGTTTGCCCATGAATTGATTCACTTACTTAACAAAATTTATTCAAATGCACTTACGCACATTGTACAAAATGAGAACATTTGGCCGTGGCATCGACAGGGGAATTGGAGACCAGGAATGGCGTTCACGGACTGCTGTGACTGAGCACGTCAGGGGACAGTTCCTCCCACAGCTTCCTTCCCTGAGAAACTGGGAGACGACGACTCCTTCCTCTCTGTGTTATGGTTCGGATCACATATGTGCGAACACTCTGTGTTAACTGGGGAAGTCTGAGGATTCTTTGCAGAACAGATGCCTTTCAGAGAAAACAAGACAGCTGCCGTCCAGGGAGGGGGTGGTGAGGGCCAGTGCATTTATAAGGCAGAGTCTTCAGACCAGGAAAAATCATTTTCAGGAAGCTCCTCGGGAGCACTTGTGCCCCATAAATTCTTTATGAGGATGTTAAACCAATAGGCTGCAGCCCCAGTTCCTCCATAAACTCTGCAACATCTTGGGAAATATTAAAGCTGTTTTTTTTCTCTCAAAGACTAGTTGTGTCTTCCTTAGTGGCCTAGTGTTTAGGATCCGGCGCTCTTTGAAAGACTTAGCGATGGGGAAAGGATTTTCTTAAGAGCTTGCTCCATTCAACGCTGAGCTATTTGGTGTTTGAAAAAATCTTGTGTTCATCAGCTCAGGCTGCCCTAACAAAATCTGGAACAATAGCAATTTATTTTCTTGCAATTCTAGAGGCTGGACGTCTGCGATCAGGACGCCAGCATGGCTGGGTTCAGACGAGGCCCTCTTCCTGGCTCCCGATGGCTGTCTTCCTGCTGCGTGTCCACAGCAGCTGCAGAGAGCTCTAACGTCTCTTCTTACAAGGGCACCTGTTCTACTGGATGAAGGCTCCACCCCTCATGACCTCATTTAACCTTCATCTCCTTCTTAAAAGCCTTATTTCCAACGCAGTCCCATGAGGGGTGAGGGGGTGGTAGGGCTTCAATATATGAATTTGGGGAGCTCACAATTCAGTCCATAGCAAGCTTGGTGTTGATTGAGTGTGCAGAGGTGGAAGGGGGTTTAGGATTCAGACTGACCCAGGTTCAAACCTTGACCTGCTGCCTGTAGCTGAGGGACTTGGGGCAAGTTATTAACCTCTCTGAGCCTTTTTCAGATAACAAGACCACACATCCAGGGTCTGTGTAAGAATTACACAAGGCAACGACTGTGAAGCATCAATAACTCTCCCAGCACCTTGCAGTAGTCGATGAGTCAGTCCCTTCCTTTCCTGCCCTCTCCTAAGCTGCCACCTCTTGGCTTCTTGCTCCTTGCAGGCTGAAGAGGTCGAGCTGCCTTTAGGGTCCACATCTGCTCCTCCGGTCTGGGGCTCTGTGAGCCTGAGCCTGCAGCACAGTGCTCAGCGGGCCCGGGGAGGATGAGAATCCCTAACTTTCGAGGTTACTAAGAGGAACTAAGATACTTAACTCACTTGTTGGCATGTAGTAGATACTCCAGCAACATTCTTGCACCGTGGCCCCGATGAGCCCGAGATGGGAGGATGTCAGGCAGCAAAGATTTATGGAGCACGGGCCATGCGCCAGGTGCTAGGATGTAACAGAGGAAAAGTAGGCGCAGCCCCTGCTCTCATGGAACTGAGGGCGCTTTGGAAGGAGGGAGACATTAAATAGGTCATGATGAAGGATAGGAAGAGCCGTTTGGAAAAACTGGATGCAGAATCAGAAAATGATGTGTCTTGAGGGGCCGTCAGCCATGGTTGTGAGTCGTGTTCACAGAGACCCCACAGCGAGCAGTGGCAGAACTGTTGGCCACACCCTCTGCTATGCCCTTGATCCAGGCAAAGGGTCCCTCGGGGACACTGAAAACAGACAAAGCAGGGCGGCTGAGTGTGGAGCTGGGCAGAAGGGCCCCTGCGGCAGGTGCTCAGGAAATCCCAGCTCTGGCCCTGCGTTTCCCTCATCCAGCCTGTCTGGCTGGGGCACGGGCTGGACCCAGCCGAGGGCCGGCCTGCGGGCACTGGGCCTGCTGTGCTCCTGGAAGGCTCTGAGAGGAGCAGTCTGGGGACCCAGCCCTCCATCCGCCAGCTCCAATCTGCCCTCGAGAGAGAGGCAATGCTGCTTTCGCTGCCCGGCGGCTCTGCCCGGCACTCTCTCTGCGCAGGGTCCAGTACGTGATCTCACTGAGCTTGTTTCCTGAGCAAAGGGCTATGAGAGGCCCTTGATCCCTGTCTACAAGATAGAGTGTTCCCAGCAGCAGAAAGCTAGCAGATTCCTGAGCCAAGGTCTACACCACCCTGTGGGTCTCCAGGCCCTAGCATGGCCCACCCTGTGCCATGGCCTCTGGGGTCTTCGGGACCCAGGAGGCGAAGTGTGGGGCTCTCCCATGACTTGGGGCTCTGTCTGTAGTCCTGGAGCCATGACCCCTTAACGGGTCTCTGTGCCTCCTGTTGCTGCATAAAAGGTGTCCCTTGGAGGGCTCACCCTTGGGCCCTGCCAGCTCATCCCTTCTGGGAGAGGTGCCCCAGGAGTGGGGTGCTGGAATTCCTGCCCTAAGTCCCTGGCGCCTCGTCAAGTGCCAGCTCAGCTTCCAGCTATGCATCTCCTCTAGACTATCTCCTGTTTTGGTGTCCTCTGGGCAGCCACTCCAGGTCTCCATGAGTCACAGAGCCACTGCTTAACCCCTGGTCCTGCTCATAGTGGGAAGCAGAATTCCACTTATCGCAAACACATTCCCAGGAGTTGAGGAGCCTCATTTGTTGATACTATCCATGCACAAGGATTGAAGGTGCTTTGGCCCGGGGATTGGGAAATGCAGCTTCTGGTATCAGCTTTGCCAGGGCCCTGCTGGGTGACGCAGGCAAGTTTCTGTCCCTCCTGGGGGTGTCAAGAGTTTTGTGGTCTGGAAAATGCATGGGGGTTAGGTGATGTGAGACAGCCCCGTTGGGTTTAAGCACCACAAAGATTTTTCAGAAAGGCAGGTTTGGGATTGAATCTTCCTTATGCCAGTTACAAGTTGTGTGACCCTGAAATGGTCACTCAACCTCTTTGAGCCTCAATTTCCTCATCTGTAAACTGAAGATAATAACTCCCATGCCATGGAGCTGTTGGGAAGATCCCATGAGAAAATGCACACAGGAATGCTGAGCCCTAGGACCGCCTCTCTCTCCTGCCTACAGTGAGTTGATTATGTCCTAACCCCTAGTACCTGTGAATGTGACCTTAGTTGGAATAAGATCATTGAGGTTCTAACCAAGTTGAGATGGGGTCACACTGAATTCTGTGGGTCCTAATTCAATGGTGATGTCCTTATAAGGATAGAGAGATTGTAAGACACACAGACACGACACACAGGGAGATCACCATCTGAAGACAGAGGCAGAGACTGGAGTGCCGCTACTACAAGTTAAGAAACACAGGATTAACGGCCAGCACCAGAAACGAGGACGAGACAAGGAAGGATTCTATTCAGGGTCTCGGATGAGGGTGGGCACGGCCCTGCCACCACCCCCATTTCAGACTTCCAGGCCCCAGAGCTGGAATTTCTGTTGTTTTAAGCCACCCAGTTGGTGCTGATTTGTTGTGGCAGCCCTAGGAAACTAATTCACTGTCCTTCTGAGTCCCTTTCCAAATTGGAAGTTTTAGGATTGTATCCATTTAATTGCTCAGTTGTAAAAGAAATATGCAGTTGCAGGGGAGATACTCAATAAATAGTGCTGACTCAGAAGTGAGGCGGGGGAAGGGAGCACAAGAGAAATGTGGTCAAGAAAACATGGGAGTCCTGTTTCTGCATTCCCCAGGAAAGACTTAAAGAGCACAGAACTGGAAGGGCTCTACTCCTGTCTTCTCTCTTAGGCCCATTTCAATGACAGGAAAACTGAGGCCTAGGCAATGGGTGGACAGTGGCTAATGCTATCAATACCTAGGATAGTCCCCCCAAAATAGCACCCCAGAAGACATCCACTTTCAATCCTTGGAATCGTGAATGTCACTTTATATGGCAAAAAAATGTGATTGTTATGGATCTTAAGAGGAACCACGGCAGAGGCAACCTGGTTCTCTGGGTCTCCCTGCATGCCCAGCAGCAAATGCTTTCAATCCATTTGTATCTTTGCATCTAGAATGTGTTTCCTGTAGGCAGCATATAGACAGATCCTGTTTTATGAATCCAGCCTGACAATCTCTGCATTTTGATTGGATTGTTTAATCCATTCATGTTTAATGTTACTATTGATGTAGTTGGCTTTACATCTATTAGATTACTTTTTTGTTTTCTATATGTCTCAAGTCTTTTTGTTTCTCTATTCCTCCTTTACTTCTTTCTTTTACATTAAGTGAATATTTTCCAATGCAACATTTTAGTTACTTTAATGATTTTCTCTATATTTTGGCTGGTTATTCCCTCAGTAGTCATTCTAGGGCTCACATCTTAACTTATCAGAATCTACTTTAGATTTATACTAACTTAATTCCAAGTGATTTAACTTAAGTTCCAGTGAACTTACTCCTATATTGTTCTCTTCCCTTTCCTACTTTTCTGTGATATTTATTATTAAACTTATTACATCTATATATGTTATAAACTCAACAATACATTTTTATATTATTACTTTATATAATTGTATATCTTTTAAAGAAGCTGAGAGAAGAAAGGAGGGCAAGTATATATCTATAGCTTTTGTTGTATTAATCTCCATGTTTCATATTTCTGGTTCTCTTCATTTGTTCCTGTGACTAGAGTTCAATGAGGAGTTATTGTCTTAGCTCAATATAGCTTTGTGCTCACCCACCTTTGTGCTATTATTGATGAATATGTGTCATTTGTATAAGTTTAGGCCCAACAATACAAGTAAGTACATATTGTTTTATATAATTGCTTTAAAAACCAAATAAGAAGAAGAAACATGCATTTATAATGTCTTTTATAATTACATGATTATTTATACCCATAGTCTTTGTTTTTCATGCGGATTTCAATTACTGTCTTGGGTTACTCACTTTCATTCTGAAGAATTTATATTAGTATTCCTTCTAAGGTAGGTCTGCTAGCAGTGAATTCTCTGTTTTTGTTTATCTGGGAATGTCTTTATTTTGTCTAAAGGAAAATACATTTTTGAAAGATAGCTTTAATGAATACGGGATTCTTTGTTGACAGCTGTTTTCTTTCAGTACTGTGAAAGTTGTCCCACTGTGTTCTGGCTTCCATTGTTTCTGATGAGAAGTCAGCTGTTGATCATTTTGCGAATACCTTTGAAAGTGATGCTTGATTTTTCTCTTGCTGATTTCTATTTTTTCTCCTTGTCTTTGGTCTCCAGCATTTTTTAACATGATGTGTCTGTGGATGTCATTGTGTTTATTCTATGTGGAATTTGCTGAGCTTCTTGGATAACTAGATTGTTTTTCATGAAATTTAGGAAGCTTATAGCCATTATTTCTTTGAATTTTTTTCTGCTCCTTTCTTCTTTTCTCCTGGAACATCCATTATGCATATATTGGTGCACTTAATAGTGTCCCACATTTTTCTGAGTCTTTGTTCATTTTTCTTTATTCTTTCTTTTTCTCTATTCCTCAAGTTGCATAATCTTTAGTGATCTATCTTCAAGTTTGGTGATTCATTCTTTTGCCAGTTCAAATGAATTGACTGTTGAGCCCATCCAGTGAAAATTTCATTTCGGTTATTACTTTTCAACTCCAGAATTTCCATTTGGTTCTTTTTTTTTAAAATTTCTATCTATTTATTGATAGATTCTATTTGATGAGGCATTGTCATCATATCTTCCTTTACCCTACTTTAATCATACTTTACTATAATCATGGTTTCTTTGAATGTATTTATAATGGCTACTTTGAAGTCTTTGTTTGTTAAATCTGATATCTTGTTGCTCTCAGTTTCTGTTGCCTGCTTTCCCTTTCATGTATGGGTCAGATTTTTCTGTTTCTTTGCATGTCATTTTGTTGTTGTTGTTATTGTTGGAAACTGGACATTTTAGATAATACAATGTAGCAACTGTGGGTCCTGGTTCCCTTGCCCTCTGGGGCTTGCTGTTGATATTTGATTATTTGTTTAGTGGCTGCCTGTACTACTGCAGTGAATTCCACTCCCCAACCCCCATAGCGTAAAGCCCCTGATGTTGATCCTCAGAGAGCGCAGCCTTGGGTATGTGCGCGATCACCCTGGGATAACAGTGGATTTGTCAGGGCTCTCTCAACTGTCTCTTTCCCTGACTACATCCATATGTTAAACTCTAAAAATTGCTGGCTGATTTCCCTAGTGTTTTCAACAATGCCCTGGGTAGCTCTACTGACTGATTCAATAAAATTTGGGCTTCTTTGAGGAATAGTTTTTGAGGTTAGTGTTTGAGATTTGTTCTGACTCTAGGAGGTCTTCTTAGCTGTCTTTTTCCCTGGTTTTTTCTGGTAAACTAGTCAGCTTGTGGTTTAGCTTAAACCTATTAGTCTTCTCTTAATTGCTTTTCATCATAGCCCCCCTCCCCACCCCTTCTCAGCTGTACTGCTCAGAATTTTGCCTCTACAAGAGGCAGGTGGAGGCAGGATGAGAAATGCTGACCTCTTGCCCCTTCCAGGAAGACAGGAAGATACTAACTTCCAACTGAGAGCTGTTTGCTGGGTGTGGAAGTTGTTGGAGCCAGAAAGAGCTCCGTGTTCTTAGCTGCACCTGTCTGGAGTGGAGTTTTGGTCACCCTGAGCTGGAATGGGGGGAGGAGGAAGCAGGTCATGGTTCAGATGCCACAGATTCTTACTCTTATTACTGAGTTCTTATAGATTTTCTTGAATAATTATTTCTTCATTTGCTGTATGCTCTTAGGGCTATTTCCAGAGAATTTAAATGGTTGTTTTTTAAAAAATAATTTTCATCAGTTTCACTGGGGAGGATATCCACAAGCTCCTCATGTTGCCATGCTGGAAGGGGAACCTTCTTCCAGAAATTTTTATATCAAAGGCTTAATTGCTCCTGCATCTCTCTGCTATAGAACTTAGAGCTATTACTGCTCTGCCAGTGGCTTAAGTATTCTAGATATAGGTGTAGGTATGAGTACATGTAAATATGTGTGCAAGTATGTTCTCAATAACTTTTTGCTGTGTAAGAAGAACCTCAAACAGATTTCCATGTAGGATGAGAAATTTGGACTTGTACGACTTTTTAAAACATCACTATTCTGAGACTAAGACTTTCTGTTGATCTAAAGACAAGTGTTATGGTAAGGGACTGAACTTTGGAATCAGCCAGACTTTGGCTCATAACTCAGTTCAGCTCAAGCAAACCGCTCTGTCTCTCTGATCCTCAGATTCTTTACCTGTAAAATGGAAATCTTGCCCACTTCCTCTTAGTAGTAGGACCCTAAGAGTTTATTGGGCACATGCGTTTGCCAAACTAGAGGCAGTTTTCCCCAGCTACCCTTGCAGGACATATAGCCTCGTGGCCAGGAGTTAGCCAGTAGAATGCAACAGAATGATGTGTGCAACTTCTAGGTCACATTTTTTTATTAGAAAATTGCATACTTTGCTTCCTTCTCCCTCCTTCACTACCGCCTTCCCTCTCTCTCTCTTTCTCTTCCTCTTTTTCTCTCTCTCTTTCCTGTGGGATGGAATGTAGAGGTGTTGAGATGAGTGAGTTTTGACCATGGAATGAAGATAACACTCTAGGCTGTGACACAACAGCAAGACGGGAGGGACTTCAGTGCTGGAAAAGTTCTGCACCTTGATCTAGGTGGCGGTTACGTAAGTGTATATGTATGTAAAATTAATTGAGCTAGCCTCTTAAGATTTATGTGTCTTATTGTATTTAAATTATACCTCAGTAAGAAAAAAAGAGAGATAAGAATGAACCTGATTCCCTGAATGACCTTGTGGAGTGGAAGTCACTTCTAGACTGATACAAAGGATAAAAACAAATTCTTGTATGATTTGAGCCATTGTATAATATGTAGAGGCATTTTTGTTCTAGCTATTTAGCTATACTTTAACTAGTATATTTATTAAGTGTAGGAATTTTTTATTTTTATTTTGTTCTCATCACCTCCACAGAGCTTGGTGATTAGAAGGTGCTCAATATCTGCTTAATAATGCACATTTTTGTATATGGTTTTTCTCAGCATATTGGGACACCCAGTCTATATCAATTTGGAAAATGGAAGGTTACAACATGCAAAGAGAGGGACCTCTTCCTCCAGAGCTGGAGTGCAGTCGGCAAGCGCTCACTGTGATGTGCTGGGGGTGGGGTGCAGAGAGCGAGGACACGCTCTCCGTCCCTGAGCTCGAGGATCTTGCAGTCCGGCTGGCAAGACATGCCCCCAAACAAATACCGCAATAAAAACACTACTAACAACACTGTTTTATGTACACCTACTGGATGTATGGTACCTTTTATAGATTATTTTATTTTCACAAGTATCTCGCTAATAGTTATTGTTTACAGATGAAGACACAGAAACTTGAAGAGGCAAAGCGAGTTGCGTAAGGCCAAAGGGAGGAGCGCGGGCTGAGGGTGAAGCCGTCCTCTCTCCACTGCGCCTCACTGGCCTCACTGCAGCGGGGACAGTCGTGCTAGGGCTGTGCTGGGCACCGCCTGGGTAAGGTGCGGGGGCAGTGGCTGTGGTCTGTGAGGGCTGCCCAGAGGCCCTAAACTTGGCCGTAAAGAATGAGTGGCAATCCAGCAAGTGGACAAAGGGTGGGTTTAGGGTGGGAACAGCATGTGCAAAGGCCCAGAGGAGAGAAAGCGTGGCGCATGCTAGTTTGTTGTAACTAAAGCCCTGGGTGGGCGGGTGGTGGAAGAGGCTCGAGAGATGTCGCCAGAAAGGTGAGCAAACATCCTGTGGGGTCCTCCTCTGGGGTGAGCCGCTGAGCTGGTCCTGAAGGCGAAGGGCCAGCTGTCTGTCAATAGGGTGACATCTCTGCCCGCCGGGGGCCTCATTCACTCAGTGGACATGAGCAGGGGTCTCTGTGGGTTCTGGTGTGGGGCCTGTGAGAGGGGCACCCTCCCTGGACCCTGTCTGGCCTCGAATTCTATGTCATCCCCCCGGGGTATCACAGAGGAGTGCTGAAGA
The DNA here is from genome assembly GCA_963574435.1 of Cheirogaleus major. Classification (NCBI taxonomy): domain Eukaryota; kingdom Metazoa; phylum Chordata; class Mammalia; order Primates; family Cheirogaleidae; genus Cheirogaleus; species Cheirogaleus major. The sequence goes on along the minus strand of CAUYPO010083921.1, from coordinate 4,685 downwards.
TCCCATTTCCCAAAGTATCTTTCATGGAACACTCACTACATTTTTTTGAGAAAACATTCTGCGGGAAAATGAATTGAGAAAATGGGGTTATTTCCTCTTTCTTGGAAATTCTTGCAGGTTTTCTCATTAGAGTCTCTGCAAAGTAAAGACTCACTTTGGACTTTGTATATTAGTTTCCTAGGGCTGCCGTAACAAGCCACCACAAACTAGGCGGCTTCAAACAACAGAAATCTATTCTCTTGCAGTTCGGGAGGCCGAAGTCTGACATTACGGTGTTGGCAGAGCCGTGCTCCTTCTGGAAGCTCTAGGGGAGGGTCCTCCCTGCCTCTTCCAGCTTCTGCTGTTGCTGCAGCCCTTGGTGTCCTTGGCTTGCAGCCGCAGCTCTACATCCTCTGCCTCTGCGCTCACATGGCGTCCTCCCTGAGTGTCTGTGTCTCTCTCCTTTTTTTTTTAAAGACAGGGTCTTGCTCTGTCTCCCAGGGTGGAGTGCAGTGGCATCACCATAGCTCACTGCAGCCCCCAGTTCCTTGGCTCAAGCCATCCTCCTGCCTCAATCTCCTGAGTAGCTGGGAGTATTTTTCTATCTTTTGTAGAGATGGGATCTCGCACTTGCTCAGGCTGGTCTTGAACTCCTAGCCTCAAGTGATCCTCCTGCCTTGGTCTCCTAAAGTGCTGGGATTACAGGCATGAGGCACCATGCCCGGCCTCTCTCCTCTTCTTCTAAGAACACCACTCATATTGGCTTAAAGGCCTACCCTACTCCAGTATGACATCTTTTTTTTTTTTTTGAGACAGAGTCTCACTCTGTTGCCCAGGCTAGAGTGCCGTGGTGTCAGCCTAGCTCACAGAAATCTCAAACTCCTGGGCTCAAGCAATCCTTCTGCCTCAGCCTCCCGAGTAGCTGGGACTACAGGCATGCACCACCATGCCCGGCTAATTTTTATATATATTTTTAGTTGGACAATTAATTTCTTTCTATTTTTAGTAGAGATGGGCTCTCGCTCTTGCTCAGGCTGGTCTCGAACCCCTGAGCTCAAACCATCCGCCCACCTCAGCCTCCCAGAGTGCTAGGATTACAGGCGTGAACCACGGCGCCCAGCCCAGTATGACATCTTATTTTAATTAATTACAACGTCAACAAGCCTATTTCCAATTAAGGTCACAATCTGAGGTGCTGCGGGTTAGAATCTCAACATTTTTTTGCTGGTGGAGGGACACAATTCAACCCACGAGACTTTATTTAACCTAGAATTTCCCACAGAACTTGTTTTCCTTAGAACTCTTTTGAAAATGCCTCCATAGCCCCACAGTCCCTCAGACCTGGTGGTGAGAGCAATTCCCTTTGGGACATGCCACCAGAGTTGAACACAATGGAGCCCGCCTATAGAGGAGGCCCCACTCCCACCCCCCAGGCAGGAAGGGGAGTCTGGCGCCTCCCTGAGGCTCTGGGAGGGAAGGGCACTCTCCGCTTTTCTAGACCTCGCAGGTCTTCCGGCCTGCCTGGCCGGGAGCGGGGAGCCCCTGTTCACCCAGCCCCTTCCTTCCCAGGCCATCTTGGTCCTGGGCAAGTGCGGGGTGGGACAGGGTGGGATTGCACAGGGGCTCTGTCACTTCATGACCTGCATGGAGGCCGTGGCTGAGCAGCGCCTGGTGTGTCCTTGTTCCAGTCACACCTGGGCGGGCGCTAAAGGTGTGGGCGGCCTTTTCAGGTTTACTGAAGCTGCTCGTGGGAAGCAACCAAAATAGACCACAGGTCTGTAAACAAGTTTTCTTCCTGCTCATCCATTTTCCCCTCTACTGGCCTTACAGGTAGGTCCTTCCCTGCGCCTCCGGCCTTTCGCTTTGCTGCTTTGGGAGGGAAGACAAAGGAAACCCACAATATGGTCTGTGGTAAAAAGACACGGCTTCAAGCTCAGGGTTTGCCAGGGACGTGCTACGTGACCTTTAGCAGGCTCTTTAACTTGACCTTTGCTTTATAAAACAGAAGCAATAATAATACCGGCCCTGCTGGCTTCCCCGGGCTGTGGCGGAGAGACCCACGCGTGAGGAACAGGATAATAATGGTAATAAGCACCGCTTTCCTCATCTCTATTCTGTGCCAGGGACTGTTATAGAAGCAGAGACTCTAAAAGTTCCTTGTCAGGTACAATGTACATCATGTACCGTGTGAGTGTGATATATATCCTTATTTATAGCTCTATACAAAAATATGGTATTTAGTCATGTATTAATCAGAGGAAATTGGTATAAATAATTCTCCTTTTCTCTCATTTTAATAATAAACTTTTGTTTAAAAAGGAAGAAACAGTCCCTGAATATGGTAATAACACTGAAAAAGTTTTAAAGCTAGGTTTATTGAGGTGAAATTTATATACCGTAAAATGTAGGTGTACCATTTTGTGAGATTTGCCAAATGTAGACGGTTGTGTCCACACCTCCATGGTCCAGACAGAATATTTCCATCCTCCCCAGAAGTTCTCTCCCACAACTTTTGAAATCAATCGCTCCACGCCGCACCCCAGCCCAGCAGCCATTGATTGGATTACTGTCGTTAGTGAGTTTTGCCTTTTTCTAAATGACATATAAATGCAATCATATAGCAGCCTTTTGTATCTGACATCTTTCACTTGGCATCGTCCCTTTCAGAGGCATCCATGTCGTTCGATGTGTCCATGCTCCTGCCTTTGTCCTACTGAGTCGTATTCCCTGGCACGGATGTGCCACCGTATCTTCATCCATTCACCTGCTGAGGGACGTCTGGGTTGTTTGAGGTTATTACAAATACAAGTCTCATGAACAAGTCTTTTTATATGAACGGATATTGTTTGTTTCTTTCCTGGCTGGATTGTACGGTAGGGCGTGTTTAACTTTTTAACAAACTGCCAAATCTTTTCCCAAAGTGCCTGCCCACCAGCAATGTGTGAGAATTCCAATTGCTCTTCATCCAGAACGAGCACTTTATATTGTCAGTATTTTATTTGCTTATATTTTAGCCATTCTTATAGGCATGTAGTGGTTTCTCCTTGTTTTAATTTGTAGTTCCCTAATGACTAATGACGTTGAGCATCCTTTCATGTGCTTATTTACTGCGATGGTGTGACTGTGTTCCCCAAAAGCATGTGTTGGAGACTTAATCCCCAATGCAACGGTGTTGGGAGGTGGGGCCTAGTGGGAGGTGTTTAGGCCATGAGGGCTCCACCCTCATGGTGGATTAAAGCTAATTATAAAAGAGCTGAAAATTGTCAGAGAGAAATCTCGTCCTGGAACTGAGGAGGCTTGTGTGGGAGGGAGGTGCACTCTTTTGCCTTGGTCCTGTTTACAGAGATCTGGGTATTTAGCTGTGTTCATTTAAAAGTCAATTTACCCCAGGAGGTGGGGGAACAGAGCGCTCAAAAGCTCAGGTGGTGTGATTCTTGCAAAAGTCAGACGCTGAGTAAATCAGCGCAGCTCCCATTTTCAAACCATCAAAATCAAGGTCTCTTTGTTAAGCTGTTGATTTGGTACAGACAAGCTGCCAAGACTACAAATGAGCAGGGTGCTTGGTTGTCATTCATCCCCCTGGCTGGGCAAGGCCAAGCTCCCTCTCGAGTTGAGAATCCTTGAGGCTTACCACTCAGGCCCTTTCCTCACGCCTGTGCCTGCAGCATTTCTAGGAGCTGTGGAGAGAACCCCGTGGGCTAGTGGGCGACAGCTGTATTAAAGATCAGCCTGTCTCTATCAGAGGGATTCTCTCTTCCCTTGGTGCTGGTAATAGTTAACTCCTGCTTTGCCAATTGGTTTTTCACACATTTACATACTCTCCAAAAAGACCGTTTGTGCCCGAAGGCAGGGATCATGTCTTACACGTTTTTGCAAGGTCTCCGTTGTCTTGCATATAGTGTTCAGTAGATATTTGTGGCTTTAGAGTGCGTGTGTGCGTGTGTGCGCGTGCACACATATATGCACACGTGCAGTATTACTGGAGATGGAAGAGATAAAGTCAGTCTGCCGACAGCAGTTGCTTGGGGGCGGTAGGGGTGGTAGATAATGGGTAAGCAATTATCATTTAAGGGACTTTTTGTAATGGAATCTTTTAGAAAATCCACCCCATGACATTTTCTTCTTACCCCACATTCAAGATTCTTGCTGTAGCTTCTGCAAACTAAAATAAAATCTTAAGCCTCCCCTGCCCCCACCGGCTGACTGAATGGACCCTCTCTTGGCCAAAGGAATATCCTAAAACTAAATTGCCTGCCAGGAGGAGGGAGGTCAGACATGCCTCATCATGCCCCCTCCCTTCTGGACATCCTTTTGTAAGGCATTAACAGGCCTAAGGGTATGCAAGACAAACCTGCAGGTCCTCAATTTACAGAACAAATCTACTTCTGGTGGCTTGTCTCTGATAAACGGCTCCTTAAGTTAAAACATTCTAAGCCTTTAGACAAAGCTTCATGTCTTTACCCAATTACAAGTAAAAGAATCTTTAGACCCACCTATAACCTGTAAGTCCCCACTTCGAGATGGCCTACCTTTTCTGGCCAAACCAATGTATGCCTCCCATGTATTGATTTATGACTTTACCTGTAACCCCTGTCTCCCTGAAATGTATAAAACCAAACTGGAACCGAGCCACACTGAGTCCACTTGCTCAAGGCTTCTTGGGAGTGGCTCCGGGTCATGGTCCTCAAATTTGGCTCAGAGTAAAT
>CAUYPO010083919.1:0-22843 GCA_963574435.1 Cheirogaleus major | reverse complement strand
CCCACTCTGTTCCCTATTGTATATCTTGCACTCTCCAGTCTTTGAGAACATATCTCCCTTTTACCTTTATTTTTTCCTGCACTGGGTGGCCCACACTGTTTCTCTGCAGTCTCACAATGCTGTTCTTGGTGGGGGAGTGATCCACTCGTGTGTAGCCATCTGAGTTCTTCAACTCCTTTTCTGGAAGCAGTGAGCCAGGAGGCCACCACTTATCTGCCATTTTTTTCCTTTCTCTAAGACAATTAATTTTAAGGAACCTGCAGCAGCCTCTGCCACATTTCTCAATGTCAAGACAAATGCATTTAGTTGAAATGGTTTCTATATTAACTAGTTACTTTTGGGAAATGTGTCAGAGGCATACAATTTGCTTTTAGTTTTCTGGACATGTCACTTCCTGATAAAAAATGAGACAATATATCCTAAAACTTGATGTAAGACCATTTGTAAATGTTAACAAGAGCAGGGACAAAAGGGAACACATGTCTATTGGTTTGAAAATTGACCCCTAAGTGAAACCATCAATCCATGGCAATTTCATGTTCTCCTTAGCTCACTGTGGTAATTGAAATGAATCAGCTTTTCATGGGGCAAAATTTGTATTTCAAAAATGTGATTCATATTGGGCATAATTTTCTTTAATTTTCATGTTCATTTTTTCAAAAATGAATGTTCTCCTCGTGTTAATCCCTTTTCTACAGTATTGGCACTGTGTGTTTTTAGTGAACGGTCTTGCAATTATGTGGAATAGATGGTAGATCAAGACATTTTAGTGTTTGCACTTCTCTTTACTAAACATTTATACAAAAGAACCTCCTTTTTCCTGGGTAAATCTAGGCCTATAAACAAAATAAATTGATACATGAGAGAAAAATATAAATTAATTTAGGCCACAATTTTCAAGCTAATTCAGTGGCCATGGGGTTTGAACCCCATGTTGTAGAAAATGGCCTTAGTTCTCTATTTTCAGGTGATGTTTTAAACAAAAGCTCTGATAACTGGCCCATTTGCTTTCTTTTTGCTCTTTAAACTCTATCTTAGACTGTAGTTTGTACCAAATCTGTTGTCCATGGTTAGTGCTCACTCAACCTAGCGATTGCCTGGTATTTATTAACATGAAAAGCTATTATATATAATGTTTATTAGAGGTAGGTGCTTTGGCAGATACAAACAAACACAAGACAAAACAAGATTCTTGTTCCCAAAGAATTTACAGTCTATTGAGGAGTCCAGAACATAAATATTTGAATAAAAACAAATTACTAAATGAATAGATAGAAATTGCTGATAAGATCTTGAAGGAAGGAAAGATCACTGAGATGTGTGATAGAAAAGACTTACTGTTGATGTCATCTTTATTAATGGCATGTAAAAATGGCAGTTTTGTTATGTATATCCTGTTACTTGTTAAGTCATTCAATTTGACCACCTATCACATTTAAGTTTTTAGCTAAGAACTCTACAGCTCCCAAATAAGACAAAGTTCTTGATCTTTGGAAGCTTTCAGTCCATTGGGAGAGAGAAACTAAATATGCAATTACAACAAAGTGTGACAAGTGTTATGATGTGAAAATTGCAGCATTTCATTTGGGGAGTGAGGGAAAGCTTTATGGAGGGGAAGTGAGTTTACTGAGAACTAAAATGTATTTATATCCTATTATTATTGAAGTAGATCCGATTTGGATAAACTCTGGTTTTTTATTCTATTTATTCTATTCTAAAAAGATATCTGATTATGCCTAGGCAAACTTTATTTGGAATATTTTGGGAAAGACTTCCAAATGCATCAAAGAGTCCTCTTGAGAATTCCTTCTAATAATGCCTAGTAAATTTGCCAGCAAGGAAATATGCTTCAAATTATAACCAATAAAACAACAGACACCAAACAAAACAGATGTATTTTACCCAGAAGTTTTATATGAGTGACAAGCACTAAGAAACTCTTTAAAAATTACAAATATAATATCCTACTTTATAAGATGAGATAAGAGACACAGCTAAAACCATAACCATTCTGGTTATAATATATCCACAGTGGCTCCAGGGAGTCATATGGCAATAACTGCCCCAATATACCTCTACAGTGACATCACTTTTTGGTTTTTGTAAGTAATAATAGGAAAGCCGTATTGCTAGTCCTTTACCAACACATTTTAGCTTAATGAATTAATTGCTTATGTACACATAAGCCTTTTCTCTGTGTCAAAAACTTAGTGTAAGTAAAATTTCCAAGACCACAAAACTATTTTAGATATCTAATTGTTTATTTAATTTTCTAGTTTTTGTACCTTCAACTGTGTCTAAGAGCTGATTCTAAGGGGTATATCTGTGTGTGTGAGCATCTGTGTGGCATATGCCTGCACATGTGTATCAGGTAGACAGTTGTGCAGGATGATGACATGGTTGAAACACACGCAGGATTCTATAGGCCAAAGCAAAGAATTTAAATTTGAATCTAAGTGTAATGAGACTGGAGGGTTTTGAGCAGAGAAGTGACATGATCTGATTTAGATTTTTAAAAGGTCACCATGGCTACTGTGCATAGCAGACTTTAGGGGACAAAAGTGTAAGTAGGATGATCAGTTAGATTACATTTACAAACTTTCTAGTGAGACGTGATGGAGAGGCCATGCACCTGAGTGTTAGCAATGGAGACAGTAAGAAGTAGATGGATCCATGTGTTCCCTGCAGATATAGCAGTGGCAAAGTAAAACAGCATCTCTTTCTACCAGGCATAGATTAAATGTATATTTTAATAAAGCAACCATTTTCTTTTCAAGTATCTAGATTCATTAAGAGCTAGAGAACATAAGCTATGTACATTTTGGTTCAGGACAATAAGCATGGTACTAAATAATGCATTTTAAGTGGCATTCCAGGCATTTAAAAATAAACCCAGTGCTATGCTGTGATTATTAGTGCTCAGCTAACCCAGTCCTCTCCCTCTTGAGCACACAGAAGGAGAACATATCCCAGCCTCTTGCAGTTGGTCAGGACATGTTACTAATTCTGTCCAGTGAAATGTGAGAGAAACTAATGTGAATTACTTTCAAGTTGAGTATTTAAATGTAGTCTCTACTGTTACCTTCTGTCTTCCCCATTTGGAGAGACCTCAGATGACGACTTGGTTTTATTTATTTATTTTTTTTTGAGACACAGTATCACTCTGTCACCCCAGGTAGAGTGCAGTGGTGTCATCATAGCTCACTGCAACCTCAGTCTCCTGCAATCCTCCTGCCTCAGCCTCCCAAGTAGCTGGGACTACAGGCGTGTACCACCATGCCTGGCTAATTTTTCTATTTTTGATAGAGACGAGGTCTCTCTCTTGCTCAGGCTGGTCTCGAACTCTTGAGCTCAAGTGATCCTCCTGCCCCAGCCTCCTAGAATGGTAAGATGACAGGTGTGAGCCATGGCACCCAGCCAGATAACTTATAGTGAGAAAAAAAATCAACATTATATAAAAATCATGCACTGTATTGACATTCCAGGGTAAAAAGTTGCACTGGGATTATTTCATTTGTTTTATGCCCACTGTGAAACAGAACCTTCATATGCACATATTTACGACACATATTTACGACAAACCTTGAGTTAGGTATTCTTAATCTCATATTTTATACAGATGAGAAAACTATGGTTTAGAGAGGTTCAGATTGGCTCATGTTTATTTAGCTAACAATGGCCAGAATGAAGCTTTGAAGCCAGGTCCACCATACTCACTTACTTCAGTTAGCTGTCATGTTCTGAGAAAGGAATCATAAATTATGCATAACACTATTGTAAGATTTTTCAGGGTTGATTTGGCTATTTGATTTATCTTGCATAAGAGACTCTGAATTAATGTGCTTCTAGTTTCAGTAATCCTTTACCAAGGATTCAGATCACCCTTTGCAGGAACATTTGTATTTCATAGCTTATTCCATCTGCCAATATTTTTCCAGGCTAAAGAATCTTCACCATTCTTCATGCAATATGTTATTAAACCCATTTTTGCCTACCTCATAATTTTTCATTTCATGCTATTCCAATATTTGATCAACCTATCTCCCCAAATTGCATCTCTCACCTTCTTCCAGCATAACAATACATAACACAAGAGTGGCAGGATTTTTCCTTCATGTTTTTTCAGGATTACTATACATTTCATGAAGCAGAAAGTAGGGCTAAATATGGCCTTTAAAAGAACAGTTTTACTGAGGTAAAATTGACATGCGATAAGCTATATGTATTTAAATTGTATAATTTGGTAAGTTTTGGCCAACGTATATACTCATGAAACTATCACCACAAAACAATAAAAACAATAAATATATCCATTAGCCAAAAAAATTTTCTTGTGCATTTTTGTGATTCCTCTTCTGTAGCTGCCCTCCAATTGCCAGTCAAAAACTGATGTTTTCTAACACTATAAATTTGTTTGCATTTTCTATAATTTTATATAAATGGAATCATACCATATATACTTTTTGTCTGCCTTCTTTCACCCAATATAATTAATTTGATATTCATACATGTCATATATATTAATAATTAATTCCTTTTATTGCTGAGTAGCATTTCATTTTATGAGCATATCACCATTTGTTTAACCATTTATCTGTTGCCGGACCTTTGAGTTGTTTTCAGCTTTTGGCTATTACAAGCAAAAATGCTATGAATACACATGTACAAGTATTTGTATAGACATGTTTTTTTTTTCTCCTAAGTACCTAGAGTGGAATGAGTTATATGGTAGATTTATGTTTAACTTTTCAAGAAACTACCAAACTGTTTTCCAAAATGTTTGTACCATTTTATATTCACACCTGTTGTCTATGAGAGTTCCAGTTCCTCCAAATTCTCACCAATACTTGGTACAGTCAGTCATTTTAATTTTAACCATTTTAATAAGTGTATAGTGATACCTCATTGAAGTTTAAATTTTTTCCTTAGTGCTAATGATGTGGAACTTCTTTTTAAGTGCTTATCTGTCATCTATATAACTTCTTTGGTGAAGTGTCTGTTCAAATCTTCTGCCCATTTTTTAATTGAGTCCTTTATTTGTTTATTATTGAATTTTTATAATTCTTTATTTGTTCTGGATAAAAGACTTTTATCACATATATGCTTTACAAAAGATTGTTTTCCAGTCTGGGGCTTATCTTTTCATTTTTTTAACTGTTTTTTAAAGAGAAGTTTTAAAATTTGAAGAAGTATAATTTATTAATTTGTTCTTTTATGGATTATATTTTTGGTATTATATGTAGGAAATATTTGCAAAACCCATAATTTCAAAGATTTTCTTCTAAAAGTTCTAGAATTTTAGATTTTCAATTTAGATCTATGATCCATTTTTGGTTATAAATATGACATTTTAATGTTTAAAATTATAAGCTATCAAAAGGGGCAATTATTTTGAAAATCTTTACAGATATTACATGATATCTGTTTTAGGTCAGGTTTCCATAAAACAGATAATCTGTGTGCAGCAGGTTTATTGGGACATGGTCTCAGAATCAGTACCTGTGAATGATTACAGAGGGTGGGAGAGAGGAGGAATAAATTAATGTGCATTCTCCATAAAGGTCTCAACAAATCTCATAGACAGTGATGATCTTTCAGTTTTGTCCCTAGTTATGAAAAGGGGGTGGGGACTTTGCACCCCATATCACTCAGTCATTGAATGAAGGCTGACCTCGGGAAGGGGTATAACCTTGGATGAGGAAAGGACAATTCCTGGAGAGAAACTCAGCCACAGGACTCTCCGCAGTCAATCTCCCCAGAGGCAGGGAGGTGAGTGACTGGGACCTTGAGAGGGGACATTTTGAAGGAAAGAGAGAGCATGTACCACACATCCCACCACAGTGTCAAATTCTTTGTTCCCAAAATTTTTTGCTCCCAAAAGTGAACCAAGTGAGCCAGACAGCCAGAGTAGGTTGCCTAGAAACACAAATCTTACTTGTGGTGGAGATGACAGCAGAGCTCATTTTCGAAAGGTTTGGTGAGAAGAAACTTATTTTAGGTTGAGAGAGGCTTTCAAATTAGTATGATGAAAATTTATCAAGTTAACTTTTCAAAATCACTCTTTTTACTCTTAACAAAGTGATTCATGCTTGACAGAACTAATTTATTTTATTTCTTAAATGAAAATCTGTGCTACCAATTAAGCTGTGTTAAGCTTTGTATTTTAATGGGAAAAATATGTATTCATAGCCTTTTGAGAGAATATTTATTTAAACCTATTTTATTAGCCAAAGTAGGTGAGTTTGATGAGGGTCACAGAGTGAGCCTTGGGCTGAGAGTGATGGTTTCTAGAAGGAAGAAATAAGTGAGATAGACAAATTTAGGGAATGGCTATGTTAGTCCAGACAATTAGCGATTGACTGGGGAAACAAATCCTTACGGGTGAATATATCTGGTGCTGATTGTTGGGCATTAGAGACCTAATAAGCTGCTTTCTGAGAGTAGATTTCAAAAGTGCAAACAGTTATACCTTTATCTGAGTTGAGCAAACATTAACGTTGAATTTACTATTATTTATTTTGCTGTAAGAAATAATTCTTGATTTCTGATTTTTAAAATGATTTAAAACTTATGTTTATCTTAGAAAATTAATGCATGGGCTATATTGAAACATAGGGATAAATTCTCAAAATTTAAAGTGAATAAAATAAAAGGTGGTGCTTTTTAAAAATATGAATGTCTAAGTCACTCTTCATCCCTTCCAGGATATGGATTGCAACCCAGGAAAATACATTTTTAAAATAATTATTTCCTGATGATTCGGGTGATGGCAATTGTAAATTGAGGAATACCATCTAAAGAATATCGTTCTCGGTGTTGCAAACTAATCACTAACTATGTATAACCATCAGCTACTTAGAGTTGAAATCAATAAAGCTGGAAGCTTAGGTAAAACACTTAGCTTGAATCTTAAAAGTGTGCTTTAGAATAACCTCAAATATCAATCCTAATACTTACTGAATCCATTTTTCTGGTTGCTACAAAGTAGAATTAACATTTTCTAAACAAGAAATTGTTTCTCTGAAAAAATAATTTACACATACTTATTGATAATCATTCCCCACTCCAACCTAAGAGCATTGATCCTTCAGCCTGACCCCCAGACTGTGCCTTATGTTGGAGGAATTTCACAGTGAGAAACTATTTTCAGAGCATTAAAGAAGTGATCTTATTCTTCCCTCTTGAATACTGGTTCCCCAGCTTCTTGTCAACGTTAAGACGGAGATCCTCCTGACTCCAGCTCACTGGCTTGTTTAGGAAGAAGATGACTGGAAAACTAACAGGCAGGGTTTCCATCAGCAGAATCAAATGTGAATGGATGTGAGGAAGTGTGCTTTGATTCTACGAACCTCTTCGGTGTCCCCAGCCTGCAAGCAATGCTTCTCACGCAGAGCCTACTCAAGATGTGAGCACTCCACAGCAGGATTTATAACTGCTTTGTATAGTACAAGTAGAATGATGCCATACGATAGTGTCAAGTTAAAGATGAGTCATCCCTCCCCTGTATAGTGTAATTCCAAGGAGGATAGAGTTTGCAGGATTGCAGGACAGAGTATGGGAGAAGAGAAAGCTGCACAGATAGCAAACTATAAAGCTCTGCATATCTTCCCCTCTTTACATATTCAGTGCAGTACTGACCTCTGTATGCTTGTGAGGAAACCTGTCTGGGAAAAGAATCATCAGAGGACTGGAGGGAACAGTGCTTGGCACTCACATAGAGCTGAAAACAGTGCCTGCCCCTCCCAGTCAACATGGGAACTTTATAATTCATGGAGCATTGAGTAGACTATTCATAAAGGTTTTGCCTCAACAGTGGAGAATAATAAATACTTGAGTAAATACTGCTCTAATTCTCCCTAATGAATTATAAAAGCAAGACTCAGAGGATCAATATATTTCCAAGTAATTTTGCTGCATCCCAGACTAATGATCAATAATACCGGAAATATTCAGCCCACACACAATTTCTGGTATCCAAAGATTACCAGGCATGCGAAAAAGGAAACTAGAACCCTTAATGAGTAAAAAAATAACCAATGAAAACTGGCAGTGGTATTATAATTGGCAGTCAAGGACATTAAAATAGTTACTATAGCCATATTCTAGAAGTTCGAAAAGTTAAGAAGAGATATATTAAAAAGACTATTATGAATTGCATTGATGGAGTCCAGTGCAATCTGGCTTCTAGTAGGTTTCATCCAATGGCACACACTGCAGGATACTGGAGGGTTCGACATTATTAAAGTTTGAGTACTTATTGCTGTGGCTCTTTTAAGACTGCTCTGGATTGGTTTTGCTCTTCCTTAGGTAGTTCTATTCATAATTGTACTCTACAATTTTTACCCTGTCTCTTTGCACCTTCAAGCGTAGCTGTGCTAACAGCTCTTTGGTATTGCCAGCCGTGGTGTATTGCACCATCCCTAACTGAGTTCTCTAAATCTTGCTCATGACTTGTAGACTGTCTATTTATTGGACTTGTTTGGATGTACCCAAACTTTAATAACTTTAAACATTCTCATGTACCTCACTTTAATCCACCATCTTTTTCCTTCCAAGAGTCTGACTGATAATAATAATGAAGTAATTATATAATTTAAGTATATATTAAAGTATTTTTGTAATACTTGGCAAGTAGAGTTCCAAATATTCTGAATTAGCTTTTCCTAAATTTGTTTTCTTGGTACTCCTAAGTTCCATAAGATGCTAATAAGTGTTATTTTAAAAATGGGAAATTCTTTTTGGAGATATTAATATTTTACAAAAGGCTATTAACACACTTAAAAATAATTTTTACAAGAGGACTCTAAATAATTTTCTAAGATTGATGAGGTGTACAATATTTCCCCCTTGTTTGATTATTTTAGTAAGTTTGTTGGAGTTTAGTGGTGTTAAAAATAACAAAGCTTTCTCTCTGTTAAATGCAGAAACATAATAGCTACCATATAGTGCTTACTAGGGGCTAGCTTTATAATGATGATATTAAATACATCTTCTCCATATTAATCTATGTAACACAATAAGATATCCCATTTTAGAGTGGAGCTCAATGAGAATAAATAAAATGTGCAAATTTGCCCAGTGATTCAGTAGAGGAGCAGGAATTCAAACCTATTTCTATTTGATTCTAAAGCCTATGCTGTAATGTGGTTTCAATTTTAAGAACAATCCTTTGAATTTCCTTTCTGAATGTGAAATTAACTCCAAACTATTTCAAATATTCCAGTTCTTCATAAATTTGTATTATCTCTAAATCCACCCCCATTTTACTAATTTCCTTTTTTTACTAAAATGAGGGAATAAAATACTATATTTAATAGGAAAAACAGGGCAAGAAACAGTTAAATGTTATAATTATAGCCACAAACTATTAGTATTAAATTAGTTTCTTATGCCTTGTTGCTCAGGCTTTATTCTTTAAATACTTTAATTTGGAATGATACTACATACTCTTTTAGAGGCATAAATAGCTATTTTAGTTTGTGATAATTATTTATTAATTGTTGATCTTAGAGGCATAAAATTATAAAAAGAATGATTGTAAAACACTAGGCTCATAACAAAGTTGTTCAAATTTATAACAGTTAATTTCTCAAAATCAGGCAATGGAAAATTTTTTTGCAAAGTTTCATCTTTCAGGCAGTTGCTAAGACTGATGGAGTGAAATGTTAGATAAGAGTCTGTCTTGCTTATGACTAGTCAAGTTCATAAGTGCTGTAGTTTACTTCCACATTATTTTGTCTCTTATGAAGACGTGGGTAGCTTACCATCGTTTGACTACTGTGACTGGAAAAACACAAGAAAAACAATGGTCGGATTTACAGCTACAGTTCTTTTGGACACCAGTTGTTGATCTGCTCAGAAAATGTATTTGTTCCCTGTTTCACAAAAATTTACCTTTAATCAATGCTATGCTGATGCACCCTTTCTCTTACCCATTGATGTCTACCTTATGGATCTTTCTTTTCCACTACATTCTAAATGGAAGATTACAATGTAACCCATTTTCAACACACCTTAATTAATTAACTTCCAGTTGACCTTCCCACTAAACAGATAAATTCAGTCTCCTTAGTGATCTGAATAAAGCTTGCAATCATGATAATTCAATATACTTATGAATTGGGCTGAATCTGTCTTCAGTGAAATTTGATGTAAGAGCAGTTTTAGTCTAGAAGTATTGCTATAGTCCCCTCACACACATTATACAGTAATTTTTGGACTGTATAACAAGTTTAAATTTTCTTTGCAAGCTTTATTTATTCCACTGAATTGAGGAGATCTAATAAGCTGTTTGGAAACAAACTGTGGATATCAATTCTTAGCTTTTATCAGCTTCATATTTCCATTAAAATTTTTAGTACACTTAATTAGAAACTCACCAAATCAGATTTTTCTTTCTTTTTAATTAAGTATCAGTAATTTTTCCTCACCAAGTAAATATTATATTGGTAAGGAATAAAAACCAAGAAAAGATCTCATTGTTGATTATGTGATGTTGTAACTGTGCTATATTTAGAAGAGCAATCCACTTAAAGAATAAGATCCTAAGATCATATTCAGAGATATAAATATGCCAAGGAAGAGTAGAATTCATTAGTATATGCTTTCCATAAGTTAGAATAAACCTACATAGAAAATGTTTTCATTAATGTATTCATTCATTCAACAAACATTTATTGAGCACCTACTATGTGCAAGGAAAATATTTGAGTAGGAAGTATATGTTGTCACTTTTTTCATGCCAGGTGTTCACTTGTGAATTTTAGGTTCTGAAATACCAGAATGTGGAAAATTTTTGGGGGGGTAAAGGTAATTACATTAACTCAGGACATCCTTTTCTCCTTACTTTATTCTTACATTATTTGAAAGTAAAGAAACATACAAAGGGATTTGGGGGAAATTCAGAAAGGCCATATTTTAAAGAAGCTTGAACTGGAGGTATGGGCCAGGATAGAGTGATGTTGCACATCATCTGCAACGTTTCATCCCTCAATTTAGGCCCCTCCTAAAACCAGGCTCCCATCTACTTTGAGAGTATCAGATTAAAATCGGTCACTAATTATGTGCTTTCCCATCACAAAGTCATCAGGAAATTTTATATCATCAGGAAATAACATTCAGTCATATTAAAAATTATTAAACATGTTTTACGAAAGAATTTTGAAAGCTTCCTGAGATATAAACATAATAGTTTTTCATAGGTTTAAATACTGAGAATATTGGGGAAGTCAAAACAGATTATCTAAGAAAGTTTATCTAGTGAAATATACTACTTTAGAAATAGCTCTGGCCATAGAATATGAAAATGTTCTTAAACCTCCTGGAGTGAGAGGAAGACCCTTATTATGCTCCTTCAAAGCATGTTTGTGAGGGTACTATTTTACATAATATAAGATCCAAATCTTTTCGATTTGCATGTAATTGTAGTCTTTTTAATGAGACTGACAACTCTTTAGTTTGAAAATGTACAACTCTGAAAAGGAGTCTCAAACAACCATCCCTGGCTCAACTGATGCAAAGTTATCAGTGGTTAATAGGATGCACTCTTATTCCTCAGTAAACCTCTTTGCAACTAAACTTGCATATTAAGTAGATGAGATTAGAGTCACTCCATATTCTGAGGCTGGGAAGTAGCACTTTAGCAGAATTTTGAAAACAAATTTTATTCCAAATATAGACGTCACAGTTCTACTGTTCTCTAATGCTGCCCACTTTCCACTCCGTGGGCCTTGCTGGCCTTCTGGTAATATGAATTTCCCTTCATGAAAAGGTTCACGCTGGCTATTCCATAACCAGTATTCCATTTACTAAAGGTATCCTTTGTTAAATGCATTGAGAGCAAAATTGTGGTTATTATGAAATTAAAGATATAATTAAACATGATTTATTTTTAGGCCCGGGCCCCCGCCTCTTCATGCCCATCTTTTGGCTGTTTCATTGCTTATTAGAGAAACAGTAATTCTTGATTTTTTATTCAGTGATACTCCAGGGCCAAAGCATGTTCACCATGGGTCTTCAGTGTTAGTAAAATCCAAAGTGAGGCCAAATATTAAAGAGGAATCAGAGAAATGACCAAACTGAGGAAATGTAGACCATTAGTTCTGCTAATAGAAGATTCTAGCAGAACACTCAGGGACAGGACTGGGCCACTTGTACTTCTAGAGACACCAGCCAGGGTGTCTGTACCTTGAGGGTTGGCAGAAAGCTGGGTCCTCCTCTCCCTCAGTGTCATGGTGCTGTGTACATCCCTGCCCCAAACAAACATGAAACTACATTTCTAGGAGGAGCAAGGGTAGGAAAATCAGGAAGGCTTGGCAGTTACAAGAAGAAACAAAGTTAAATCTAAATAGACAAATCTTCAGCCAGATTGGATTAAATTTAATTTCTTTCCCGCTAATCTATATTTAGAAGAGGAAGGTCCCATCGGATGTAAGAAATAAAGGACCAAAACAGTAGGGTGAGTAAATTTGTGAATCTGCTAGAATTTGTTATTAATATGTCTCTCTCTATTTATCTATCTACCCATCGATAGCTTATGCCTGTATTTAAGGTGATCCTTTGATCCCCAATTTTCCCAAAGATAAGATCCCTCTATATTAATATTCTAGCCAACCTTAATATGTAATATTTTCCAGATGTAGATGAAATACTCTAATTTATTATTTAATATAATTTATTAATTTATATGGTTAAACACTTTTATATAAAATAATATTAATTTTTATATAGCCCTTTTGTCAGCACACATTGTGCAAAACAATTTTTTCATGCAGCTCATATGCATTTCTGACTTTGGTGTCCTCATTTTCACTGGAGCCATAGAGTCATCTGATAAACCTGGGACTGGTTTTTACTTTTGCCTGAGTTGTAAGATGGTTGATGATAGACAGAGAGATAATGATAATTCAGTTTTTCTAAGTTCAGGCAAAACTTTTTCTTTATAAATGCAGGCATGGGGTACATTATAAGAAAATTCCAAAATGAAATTAATAGTGGGTATCCCAGAGTTGAAGGGTTTTTTGTTTGTTTTGTTTTTGCCCTTCTGATTTAAATCCTTTAATTATTTATCATTGCTCCTAGGATAAATTCCAAACTCCCTAAGATGGCTCAAGCCCACCAGATACTTGGCTGCTGGCCATTCCTCTGGCCTCATCTCCTGCCTTAGTGCTGTTGTAACTTGTGGGCATTCCCAAGAATCATGCACATTCCTCTTATTACTAATCATTCGCAACGTGGTATCTGAGTCAAAAGTTCTTCTTGAGAACTTTAAATGAGTAGCAAATCTGGTGGGCTCTGGCTGATGCTGGCACCTCACATGTAATCAGCACAACCGATTCGTATGGCAAGGCTGAGTCTACTCCCTACTGCAGTAGGAGTCCTGTCTCCACAGAGCTCGGCAGTGTCTTGGAGTGCGGAAGACGTGTTAGTTTGAGAAGGCTACTGCTGTGGCAAAGAACCACAAACGGGGAGGCTAAAACAACAGAAATCTATTGCCTCACAGCTCTGGACTACAAGTCCAAGATCAAAGTGTAGAAAGGATTGGTTTTTTCTGAGGGCTGTGAGGAAGAATCTGCTCTGTTCTTTTCTCCTAGTTTCTGATGATTTGCTGGCAATTTTTGGACATCCTTAGCTTATAGAAGCATCAGCTCCATCTCTGCCTTCATGTTCATATGGCGTTATTGTGTGTGTGTCTGTCTCTAAAATCTCCCATTTTTATAAGGACACCTGTCATATTGGACTAGAGTTCACCCTAATGATTTCATTTTAACTTAATTACCACTGTAAAGACCCTAATCCTAAATGAGATTAAATTATGATGTACTAGGAGTTAGGACTTTAACCTATATATTTTGGAAGGGGGACATAATTCAATCCATAATGAAAAAGACAGTTAAAATTTATCGAGAATTTGAAAGTTTTGTTTAAGGAGTCTTTCAAAGCAGGGATTGGGATCGGGTATGGATGGTCATGTTACAACAGCCCAGGATTGGAGGAAAGAGCAAGGCAAGAATTTTTAGGTGAGGCTCAACTAAGTTTTGATGCTTTCCATTGAAGAGCTGATGGGTCTTTCAGGAAGTTTCTGTAATGAACAGTTAAACCCTTTGCTTGGGCAAGAGACTCCAGGAAAAATAAAGTAATGCTAACGAAGACAATGGAATAGCAACGTTGTGTCACAGTAGGTGTTTGCAGGATAGTAGTTTCAGTTCTCCGTGTCCAGTTTGAACACCGGGGTGGACGCTTTCAGTTTTCACTCTGAAGACTAGACTTTCAGGGAAAAAACTTACCTCAGCAGACAGGGAATTTATTTTTTTAGTATTTGGGTTTGGAAAATGCTTGTATAAGCTGTAGATTTGATTAAAAATAATTCATTTAATTATAAAGAAGGCTTATGTCAGTTTTACTTCCCAAGGATTAACATAGAATTCATTTCTCTAAGAATAGGCACAATCTAAAAATTCAGAAAAAAGAAAAGCACTTTTAAAGCTACTTCCACAGATTACTCTTTCTGAATGATTAACAGGCTTCTAGCTGTGTTTATTAATCCCCATTAACAAAAAGCCTTGAATTGCACTGTTGCCACATGCTAAACCCTGAAGCAAACTGATCAAATGTGTATTTTTTTCCCCAAATTCTTAAAACGGGATTGGGAAAATCCAAATTTTCAGTGCTGGCCTTAAATCAGCACTTCCCAAAATATGTTCCATTGATAGAGTGTGTTGTAATATTAAAAAAAACTTCAGTGACTCCTGAGTTTAGTGCTGTTTTCTGTGGAACCCTAGCTTTGTTGGGGATATTAAGAAATGATTATAAAATGTTTTCAAAGGTAAATAAATTTAGGAACAATTAGATCAAACCGAGTGAAACAAATTTCTTGACTATAAGATATCTCAGATTTTTTAATATGCTGATAGATGCTATGAACCTTTAAACCAAGATATGTATGGTACGCAGCCTCCAAAACTTCTTTGCCTTCTCCCCATTCATTTTAATAGAAATCCTGTGGGTTGTGATTCTAGACAATGAACATTGGGTTATTTATTCATGAACCAATGACATCGAAGTGGAGGTTGGCAGGATATACTAGCTTAATATATCCTGCCAGCCACCACTTTTAAACATTTAAGTATGTAATTCCTCATATTTCCATACTCAATACATCTATTCATGTGATTCTATTCTTTTATAGAAAAATTGAACTAATATTCTTCTGAAAGGGCAAAAAAGCACACCTTTTTAATACCAAAAATAATAATTCAGGATGGATTCCTCTTACGAGTGAGTCACATACATCTTTTCAAAGTTCCACTGGTAAAATGTTCATTGCTTATTGTCCTTCTACTTCTCATTTTCTGATTGTGCTCAAGACTCAAAGTTTATAAGCACTTCTGATTCTTTGAAGATATATTTTTTTTCTTGTTGGGTAAATATAATTAAAAATGAAATCCCCTCCTAATTCTGGAGGAAACCTCTATGTAACAGTAGAAAAGAACAAATAGAATTGTGCTAATGAATAAACATGAAAGCAGAATGTGATGCATATCACAGGTGATCAGCAAACAGATTGCCAAGATAGGAAGAAATCTCACTCTTACATAGTCAAGCACATACAACCCATTATATGCCTGTTCTCAGAATAAACATAACCACTTCTCAAGTAAGAGGACTTGACAGCACCATTTGTCATACATAGCTCATCCTAAATTCACTTGGCAATTAGGGTGACCATCTGTGTTAGCTAATTGACTTTATCCAAAGGGAAAATAAAGTCTCATATCTTTATGACAGGAGGTAGTTTTGAGACTCAGAGCAGAAGTTAAGCTCCTATCCTCCACAGAAACTGGGAGATGGGGCACTTATCTCCCTTTGTGGTTGCATTTCAAAAGGATGGTTTCCAGGTCCTTGAGAAAGGATATTTCTGGGTCATAAAGTTGGCAAGAGCCTTTCTTAGCTTTAAGAAGATTTACATACATTCACAATTACAAGTTTTCTAAAGTAAATGCTTTAAGAAAAGGGAGAGGGGAGGTATCTTCCCTTATTTTCTACCTAGAGAATTAAGCCTCTTATTTTTAATTTACATTTGCTCTTACACTCTCAGCAGATGACCTCCTGCTTCTCACAGTATAGATACTCTTTATAAAATGGATTTTCTTGGTATGGAATGAAGGATATGGCTACACACTCTTCTGAAGTAGATTCTAAGTTTGGAAAGCAAATTTTTTGGTGTTCCATGATGGAAGCATAATTATGACCTCAGTGTTTCCATTACTTTTAAATTTTCAAAACACTTATACCCTGATTATCTCAATTGACCTTCTTATTAATACTCAGAAGCAGATTATAAAATATCTTTAGGGTAAAATAAAACTATAAAAGTAATTGATAACTATGTTTAACTAAGATCATAAAATATTGATTGCAACATGATGCAGGGGAAAGAACATGGGGGAGAAATGAGACCTTCCTCAATACTAAAGATAATTGATTTGACAGGAAAAAGGAACCCACTGTGTTTTAGATTATTTGAGTAGGAATGAAGTTTAGCATATGGGAAAGAGCACAGATTGTAGAGTGCCACTGACAAAGATTCTTTGCTCGACCAAACTTCAGTCAGGCTCCTGAACCTTCTCCTAGGCTTATCTGTGCACTTCCTTATGAAACCCAGTTTTAGCAAGACCCCTGCTAAGTCAGTTTAGCAAGGACTCCCTACTCTTGATATCTGATCAGATTCCTCACCCTTCACCATTCGCCAGGTGATGACTTATTACCCAGGCCAGTCTCCTGCAAGAATCCTGCAAGATCATTTTGGACAGAACCCTCCTCACACTTTATGTCATCTCTCAGTAGTTTTCCATCCAGTGGCCCCACACCCTGCTCCTTGTTCCCACATGCCCATGCTGGATTCAGAATTGAGCCCCAGTGTTATACTGAGGTCATTTTGCCTCTCTTGTAACAGTCTTGAATAAAATTTGTTTTTACTGTTTTAACTATTGATCAACTCTGGTTTTTCTTTGACCCAACGCATCTGGGTTTTAATTAGGGGTTGACCCCTTACTACCTGCTTGCATGCTTTGGGAAGACTTGAGTTTTGCTTGCTAGTTATAATATAAAGATAAAGATGCCTATCTCACAGGCTTATTGTAGGGGCTAAATGAGATGTGTGAACAAAGGGCTTGACAGTGCATGCCATGGAGTAAGTCCTCAGTGAAGAATATTGCCTTTTTTGCTTGTTTTTTTTTTTCAAGAATTCTAATTAGTGGCAAAGGTTGGATAAGAGTTTAGATCTTCTCAATATCCCTGTGTCCCAGAGTCCTTCTAGTTTAAGCTACATACTATTGTTAACAAAGGAAGTTCCAAATTTTAATGAATTTGGCTGCAGTAAACAAAGGTTTTCATTTATTTTAACTTAATTTTGATTTAAAAAACTAGAAAAGTTATTTAATATACATACTGCCTGCAAATTTTAGGCAGAGTTTTTTCTTAACATTTTTTGTGCTTCTGCTGATATTTAATCATTTAATCCAAAATATTTCTTTACTCTAGTTATGGAAGATTGTTAGCATTAAAAGAATTATCCAGACTGAGCAAGGTGGCTCACACTAGTAATCCTAGTACTCTGGAGGCCAAGATGGGAGGATTGCTTGAGCTCAAGAGTCTGAGACCAGCCTGAGCAAGAGAAAGACCCGTTTCTACTAAAATAGAAAAATTAGCCGGGTGTTCTGGCGACTGTAATCCCAGCTACTCAGGAGGCTGAGGCAGGAGGATCTCTTGAGACCAGGAGTTTGAGGTTACAGTGAGCTATGATCATACCACTGTACTCTACCCAAGGCAACAGAACAAGACTCTGCCTCAAAAAAAAAAAAAAAAAGAAAGAAAGAAATAAAAAGAATTATCTAAAGTACAGCTCATTTATTTGGATTTATGTTTTATTACTTATGATGCAGGGTAATAATATTTACTATTTAACAAAAGGATTTCTTTACTGCATATTAAATGAGAGTGAACCTGAGGCCTTATGTTTTTTCTAGCTTCTGCTTTTGAAAAATGGGAGCTGAATGATTGAACCTGTGTTCAGTATCCTTTCACTGTTAATTGGGTGCTTTGTTGAACTGATCTGACCTTGTTTATTTACTTATGCAACCATCATTTGGCACAGTTCATTTCCAGGCCTCTCAAACTATAGCAACGAGACACAAGGACTCATAAGCTAAAATATGTGACCTCCACCATCAAATCACATTTGGAAATTGTTTTGTATATAATCTTTTTCAAGGCTGCACATCCAAACACACATTCAAAATCAAGCAAATAAATGTGACTATTTCAACAAAGCAGTGACTTGTGATATACCTCTGAAAATGTCAGAAGTTGAACTATGTGACTATCTTTTATCTAGAAAAAACAAATACATTGCTTTTGCTTCATTTTATAAAGAATAAATCAAAAAATTATTGTTAAAAAGAAACTATAGTTTTTTTCTATTTTTATTTTATGCATTTATCTTTAGTGCTTTGACTTTGGAAAATGAGAAATAAATTGTATACAAGTGGTGACCAGGAAGATAAAAAAAAATTCAGAGTGTAATACAAATGTGTGTCAGGGAACAAAGGATGTGATACCTTTCCTCCCCGTTAAAAAGGTCATGGCTGACACTTATATAACAAAAGACAGGATAACAAGAGAAAGGCATACAGATTTATTTAATCAAAGTTTTATGTGACAAGGAGCGTTCATAAATGAAGATGCAAAGACTGAGGGAAAACTGTCTGTTTTTATTATTTGGTTCCATGAATCATGGACAGTCATGCAGAAATGTGATTGGACAAAAAGGAATGATCCAATGCTCATAGTCTGAGGGGAGGGAGGCAGAACCCAGCAAGGCAGTCTGTTCAGATTCTTCTCAGCCTCTCTGTTGTAGCATTTCTTCCTCCTAGGCATGGGGCAGGACCCTTCTGGAATAAGGGTTTTATGACATACTGTAGAACAAGCATAGGTAAGAGAATTTCTTTATGTCCAGCTCCTAAACAGAATGGCAAGGAAAGGTTAGAGTAATATTTCTAGGTTTTATGGCTTGTTTTGGGGAAAAGGGGTTCTAGTTTCTATGACACAGGTTGAGGAAGAGAAATTCTGGTTTCTATGACTTGTTTCAAGGGAGAATGAAGGATGAGAGATGGGAGGATGGGAGAAGATCAGAGAGACCTTGGTTCTGAAGCTGCTTCTGAAGTCTTCCAGTGTCCTTCAGTTCAAGTGCTCAGTATGTGAAAGCACCATGCTTCAGGGTGTCATTTTCTGAGCTCCAACATGTATATATAAATCATGTTAAATTAGGAATAGACCATCTTATCTAAGAGACAATATTTTTTATTTAATTTTACTAAATTTTAAAAATCAAGATCATTTGCCTTAGGTCCTAGAAATGAATATATTTTTCTGCTGTTCTCAAAATAAATATTACTAGAATTTTTCTGCAGTGGTAGCTGGGGTTCTGGCTCATTTTCATGTTATTTGAATACTTTTTTTCTTTTATGTCAGTTTGTCTTATAGAACAAAGATCTTAGCTGAGGCAGTGTCCACTTCTGTATTTAGTTATAACTGGAAATGTTGAGAGAGCTGCTGAGATGGGTCCTCTGAGAATTATATGTACACAGGAGCTGAGGAGTTGCCTGGAAAATCATTTAACACTATGTTTTTTTCTGCAGATCGGACACATTTTGTCATGTCTACCAAAATGGTGAGGTTGCCCAATGAAACCGATTTTGCAGAAGGATTGAGAAGCATCATCGGTGCATTAGTCCTTGAAGAGGAATATGAGCCCTGAGTTCAATGGCCAGTGCTTAAACCATTCCTGGACCAACCGCCACGTGAATTATGGGTCCTATGAAGAGAGTGGGATGTAATATACACAGTACAGCCATCTCCACTTTACATGGCAGTGCATGGCATGAAAATAACTTCAAGCTGAAACGAACCAAGACAGTCTTACTAGTTAACTGGAAAAATTACAATTGCTCTGTGATCTTTATAAATTTTTTATCAAAACAATAAAATGATTTCTTACTGTCAGTTATAAATATGTAGGAAAACAGAAAAATTAGTAAAATTAATATTTATTTATGTAATACACTGTAATTTAAAACATTAGAAATATTGAGAAGTAATGAGTTTTATTTCTTTGGAAAAACTTATCAAGAGTGGTTTGAAATGTGTTTGCCTTCTTTGTCATATATAATAACTTCTTATTGTATAATGATACAAATACAAAGATGGCATCTTTTTAATGCCTTTGTAAACTGTCATACTTCCTTCCAAATTCAGATCAACTTTCGACATTTTATGCTTTGTGCTTTCAATGTCATAAAACCTCTCTGAGAGTTTCTTTCGTGTGAAATTTGTTGCTAGCATTACTTCCACTGGGACATTTCACCACACTTCTTTCCTCATGTATGTTGATAAGTCACCGTACTAAGTTCCTCTGGCTACATAGCTAAACTCTCTGAAACCATGGCAGTGTCAACATTTCTATGATTAGCTATTTCTTCTATAACCCCACTTATAGCTGATTTAAATTTCACTCCTAACATTACCACTTTTTGTTTCTTTGCTGCACTTGCATCTTTATTGGACAATTCTCTTTCTTGATTATTCATTTTTTTGCAAAATATCATGTGTGTTTATTACTGGGAGACAAAGAGGCAATGCAACTACTTGCCTGCTGGTCTGAGCATGAACCAAATAACAGATGTGCAGTGACAAATCGCCAGCTGACTTTGGCAGTGGTGTGATTGGTCATTGATCATGATGCATATCTGTTATTTCAGTAGTAATATGTGGACTGAAGAGCTAGCAGTGAAGTTTGTACTTAATGCAATTATGCAGTTAATATACCACGGTAACCGAAGTGTGAATTGTATTGTTGGGAAACTAGTAAGTGTTTAATTAAACTTTGATAACTGAAATTCATGCATATCAGAACCATACAAAGAGAAGATTGCCTGTACTGAAGTATCTGCTTAATTGAAATGTATAGCACATCGTGGACCAAGCAAACCTGCTTTGGGATGCTTCTAACAAAAAGAAATGTAAAAAGAAGGAAGTTTCTTTTTCTCTCTAGTCATAAATATTCAGCATCTCAAGTGTTCAAGACAGTCTCCAGCAGATAGAATCACTATGGCCAGCAAAGCAGAGTTGTTTTATTTCTGTAACTGATTAGAATAAAAAGTTCATAGGAGCAGGAACCCGGTCTATCTCATATATACTCTGTATTCATAGTGCCTATTACAATGTTTTCCATGTGGTAGACATTAAATAAATGTTTGTTGATAGGATGCATGAATGAATAAATTAACAAATATCACTATGATTAAAATTTTGATCAAAAGACTGAAGTATAACAAAATTGTGTGCTTAATAAAATGGAGAATATATCACAGATTAGAAACTACATTTTTTAAAAGCTTCAAAGACAAAGATCTAAGGTTACAATGAATGGTCAAGTAGCTTCAAAACTTCTCTCTGATTGAAAAAAGGCAATGATATGCTCCACGCAAGATCACATATCAGGCCGGGCGCGATGGCTCACGCCTGTAATCCTAGCACTCTGGGAGGCCGAGGCGGGCGGATCGCTCAAGGTCAGGGGTTCGAAACCAGTCTGAGCAAGAGTGAGACTCCGTCTCTACTAAAAATAGAAAGAAATTAATTGGACAGCTAAAAATATATAGAAAAAATTAGCCGGGCATGGTGGCGCGTGCCTGTAGTCCCAGCTACTCGGGAGGCTAAGGCAGAAGGATTGCTTAAGCCCAAAAGTTTGAGGTTGCTGTGAGCTAGTCTGATGCCACGGCACTCACTCTAGCCTGGGCAACAGAGTGAGACTCTGTCTCAAAAAAAAAAAAAAAAAAAATCACATATCAGGAGCTTTAACCTAAGACTTATTTTTCTCTCTTTTTCACTTTGAAGGACAGAGCTCACAGTCCCAAAAAGCTGATTGGATAGGTCTCAGACACAGTAACACATACTCTCTCTATAGATTGTGAGGTGCCTGATGACTTTGGAGTAAAAATAACAGAAAATACCCCATCCCCTCCTCCAACACCAGATCCAAGCAAAACTGAAGACACATGGAAGATGAAGCTGGCCAGAGTGGAAGCCATAACTTCTAGCTTAGAGTTTTCACCGTTTCTTTAGTGTGGAGGACTCTAAACTGTCAACCCTACTCTATATTGTTTAATATTTATGCTTATTGACTTATACTATACATAGCACAGGATACTTATTCCATAAATACATAGATGGGGAGAAGCCCAAATGGCTATTGCCATCAACATTCTGTTGTTTCTAATGGGCAGAGCAAGAGGATAGTACCATTTATAAATGCTGCATTAACAAGATTTATTTCTGCCTAGAAAATTAAATATCACACTAGCAGTAAATGATACTATTAAGAAAAATATTAAACTTGAAACCATATTTGTTTAAAAACTTCCAGATTTTATTATTTTATGACAAATGATATATTTGGCTATTGTTATATGTTCTATGTTTTTATTAATATTGGTAATTGGAAAATGTAAATTTCTTAAAAAGTAAATTTCATTGTATATATTTAAAGTATACAACATGATATTATGGGATACATATAAATAGTTTAAAAGTTAAGAACATTAACAAGGAAGATTTTCATGAACCAACTGCAGGGTTTTATCCAGGTTTTGCTTCACAAGGCCCTGGGCTCAAAACTAGCATGAGTTAAATACAACTCACATGGCAGTTAATGAGCTAAAAATAAGCATGTCTAGTCTTTTAGGTCAACTTTATAAAATATTATAAAATGCTTTATGTAGAAAGAAAG
>CAUYPO010083918.1:0-30594 GCA_963574435.1 Cheirogaleus major | reverse complement strand
TCTTCCCTCCCAGGCATTCTTATAAACAGAAATTCCTTTACGTATTTATATTTATGCATATATGTATATATATTTATAAAAATATCTATATATTTATAAAAGGGTTTCAAGATATCCAATTAAGGGCCAGGAACAGTGGCTGAAGCCTGCAATCCCAGCATATTGGGATGACAAGTAGGGAGCACCATCCAAGGCCAGGAGTTCGAGACCGATCTGAGCAACAAAGTGAGACCCCTGTTTCCACAAGAAAAAAAAGAAAGACAGAAAGAAAGAAAGACAGAAAGAAAGAAAGAAAGAAAGACAGAAACCTCCAGGCCCAGTTGCAGCCTCCTCTGCTGATTAATGTTTTTCATTCGTTGCACTGGATAAGGCCCACCCAGTGACCGCGCGCGCCTCAGGATGATGGTTGTATATGGTGCAAGGAAAGTTCAAAAGGGAACTCACACAGCTGTGGTGAATGGAATGTGGCCAAAGGCTAGTCGTAGGGTCTCCAACCTCCCTGTTCAACGCTTGGTAAAAGAACTCTTGAGTTCAACACGGCTCATGAAGGCCCAACATTGCAGGAAAAAAGACTATAGATTCATAATTTAAAAGCAAGATTTTGCCACTTGTAAAAGCTGTATCACAGGAATAAGGGTGGGGACCCCAGGTCTCAGGTCCTTCACAGCAGGCTTTCTTCTATGCCTGAATATACCCAGGACCCTTTCCTGACTCCCCTTGGCCCTGCAGTGGTCATCAGGGAGGAGACGGGGAAGACAAGACAGCAGGAGAAGGGAAATGGCTTTCAGAAGTATTTGCGTTGTCAAATTCCTTCTTTTTAACCACCTAAAGACATCAGTTAAATTTCAGTAAGCCTTGTTTATTAAACACAAACAATCCAACAAAAACCAAAAAACCATTTAGCCATGAATGGCTCCATCCCTAGCATGTCCTGGTATTAGCTGGCCACATTTCAGAAGACAAAGGGAACAAAGGAAGAAACTCTCCAATCTGAGGACTGAAAAATAGCTCAGGACTGTCTGACTAACTTCATACCAAGTGCTTATATATCAAAATCAAAGCCTGCCAGCATTTTGGCCATCTCAGGGTTTTTCTTTAATTTACAAAGGCCACTCTGTCTTCTCTGTGCCATCTCTGTGTGCATGCCTTTTGCAGAGGTCAGGGATGGAAGCAGAGACTGCCTTAGTGAGGCATTCCTGGGCTCTGAAAGACAGTGTTGGACACTCCCTCCCCTCTGCTCCTGTCTCCCTTTTCTATATGTGCCTCTATTACAGCACTCGCAGGTTCTGCCTTATGTGAGGGTTACTGGCATGGGTGGTTCTTTCTTCATGGTGGTTGAATCCCTGAGAGTAAGGAATATCTCATTCATCTTTGTATCTCCTAGTACCTAGTCTAGTTCTTTTTTAAAATTTTTTAATTTTTAATTTTTTTTAGAGAGGAGTCTCATTCTGTCACCCAGGCTAGAGTGCAGTGGCATCATCACAGCTTACTGCAGCCTTGAGCGCCTGGGTTAAGGCCATTCTCCCACTTCAGCCTCCCGAGTGGCTGGGACTACAGGTGTGTGCCACCACGCCCTGCCAGGTCTGAGTAGTCATGCTAACAACCACAACAACTTCCATTTGCTGTCCTCACTATGCACCAGGTGCTGCGCTAAATCTGCTTTAAGTATATCGTTCAATCATTGCTTCCCTCTGGCACGGGTAGTATAGGGGAATTGGTTATTTTTCTTTTTTGGCTGCTCAACATCCAAGCATTCTGCTTATTTGGGGGAATCCTCTGTGGTGTGGGGCTTGACGGGAGGCAGGGTCCCCTACTCACCTGGGTGGTGAAGGTGGCCCTGGTCTAGGATGTGCACGTAAACAGGGCTCAGCCTTCCATGGAACCTGCTACTCCAGCCTGACTGCCCATCCTGTGCACACCCCATGGCCTCTCAGGAAAGACTGTCTCAGCCAAGTCGGCTCCAGGCAGTACCAGGCACTGCCCTGTACAGGTAAGTGCTATTATCATCCCCCATCGACACTTGTGGAAGTGGGGAGGGGCGACTCAGTTAAGTGACCTGCACATGGTCACAGTGGATCTGGGATCTGAAACGTTGCTCAGAGTGTGTTTGAACTGGACATCCTTGGCTCTGCTCAGCTAGGCAGAGGTGACAGCAGTTGGTCCACACTTCCCACTCCATAGGCTCTCCCACATAAAGTCCTCCCAGGCAACTCTTGGTGACTTTGTTTCCTTGAGCTGGGGGGAGGTAAAAA
This sequence comes from Cheirogaleus major, assembly GCA_963574435.1. Lineage (NCBI taxonomy): Eukaryota > Metazoa > Chordata > Mammalia > Primates > Cheirogaleidae > Cheirogaleus > Cheirogaleus major. The sequence continues at coordinate 28,342 of CAUYPO010083918.1, read as the reverse complement.
TGCATTTGTGGGAAGTAACTGTGGGCTAAGTTATTTTCAATGCAACATAGCTTCTGTCACTTATGTCTTTGAATATAAACCACTTCAGTCCAACAGCAGTGAGATAAAATGAATATTTCCTTTAAAGGGATTTTACACACTGCAGTGAGTAGAATTGGTCCCCTCAAATCGTATGTTGACGTCCTCCAGAAGCTGTGAATGTGTCCTTATTTGGAAATGGGGTCATTGCAGATGTAATCAAGTTAAGATATGGCCACACTGGATTAGAGTGGGCCTTACAGAGGAAGCAAACTGAGCAGAAGCTCACAGACAGACAGAGACACAGGTGCCATGGGAAGGCACCTGCAGCCAGCGCATGCCGAGGGCACGCCAGCCACACGGGCAGATTCTCCCTCAGAGTGCCAGTAGGAACTAAGCCTGATATGGGATTTCCAGCTCCAGAACTGTGACAGAATATGTTTATGTTGCTTAATTTTGAGGTGCATGATACAGAAAGGCTATATTGTCTTGATGAGATGGTTAGCAGGAGTGTGCACATCAAAGGTGATTCTGCTGAGGGTGCAGAAGGAAATAATGAACACGTGACTAGGTACTGGAGGAAAGGTGATCCTTGTTACAAAGTGGCAGGAACTTGGCTGAATTGTGTTCTGCTGTTGGGTGGAAAGTAGAACTTGCAAAGGATGAACTTGGATATTTAGCCGAGGAGACGTCCAAGCCAAGTGTGGGTGGTGCATCCTGGTCTCTTCTTGGGGCTTATAGTAAAATGCAATAGGAAGGAGGTAAACGGAGGAATGAAACATGAAGCAAATAGGAACCAGGACTTGATGATTTGGAAAATTCTCAACCTACCCATATTGCAAATGATGCCCAGGCATGCTCTGGAGAGAATACCAAAGGCGTGGCTGCACAGCCTTCTGCTGCTGAGACTGAGCAGGAGACTCACAGGTGCGATCAACCATCTCAGTAGAAGTCAGGAAGAGAGACAGGTTTATCCAAGAAGGATCCGTGGAGGATTCTCGTGTTTAATGGTGTGGATGCCCTCGACATATATGGAGGACCCACAGCAGTGTGGAGAACGTTATGCCACCGAAAATACAGCAAGCTTGGATGGAAGGGGACAGAGACAGGGTGAGACAAGGGAGGCTGTTAGACTTCTGGGATTCTATATGTCGGAAATGGGCTGCTGGAGCTGCCCAGCTGCAAACATGCATCATCCTTCAAGAAAAGGGAAGAATGACTCCAAGGGCATCTTAGGGGTTGCTGGGGCTGATGGGGGGTCTGCCTCTGCAAGCAACCCAGAGCCCAGGGCTGATGTGACCTCGATAGGCCCAGATTATTGAAATCCAATCGAATTTGCCTAGCTGGGTTGTGGACCTGCTTGGGACTCATGGCCCCTTTGTTTCTTCCAATTTGTCCCTTTGAGGATGAGAATGTTGGTACTATATCTGTCCCACCATAGTACTTTAGAAGCAGGTAACTTATTTTCTAGTTTTCTTGCTGCACAGATGGAGAATAATTTTGAATCTAGGATGGCCCACACCTAGAATCTCATCTAAGCCTGACTCAGATAATTTAGAAGATGAGATTTGGGACTTTCGGGGTCAATCATATATAGATGAGATTTTATAATTTGAGTTGATGACAGGTTAAGACTTTTGGGGATGTTCGGATGGGGTGAAAATACATTGGATAAGGGAAGGACATGAATTTTGAGGGACCAGAGGGCAGACTCTTGTGGGTAGAATCACATTCCTCAAAAAGATCTGTTGAAGTCCTGCTGTTTTAAAACACTCACTTTGTGGTAATTTGTTATGGCAACCAGAGAAAACTACTAGAGTGTCAAAGGAAGTGTCAGCAGGAGGTCAAGCTCCAGATAGGGGCCAGCATAGAGAGTGTGACGCTGGCCTTCACATTAGAATTTATAAGAGCGAGGCAAAAATCTTAGTCGTGAAGAAGTTTGGTCCTGGAGTGCCAAGAGCTACCTGGGCTCATGGGTGAAAACGGTGACTACGGAGATTATGACTTGCCCTCCAATAGGCTTTGTCCCCTATTCCTGAAACCACAGAATTCTCGATCTTTAGCTAGGCACACGGCCACTCAGAATCCAGGCTACGTCCCAGTCTCTCCTGTGGCTAGATGTTGCCACATGACTGAATTCTGGCCACCAAGAGTTGAGCACTGGTAATCTGTGTTACTTTTAAGTGTGTATCCTTTATTTTTATTTTTTTATTTATTTTTTATTTTTTATTTTTTTGAGACAGAGTCTCACTCTGTTGCCAGGGCTAGAGTGAGTGCCGTGGGGTCAGCCTACCTCACTGCAACCTCAAACTCCTGGGCTCGAGCAATCCTCCTGCCTCAGCCTCCCGAGTAGCTGGGACTATAGGCATGCACCACCATGCCCGGCTCATTTTTTCTATATATTTTTAGTTGGCCAATTAACTGCTTTCTATTTATAGTAGAGACGGGGTCTTGCTCTTACTCAGGCTGGTTTCGAACTCCCGAGCTCGAGCGATCCGCCCGCCTGGGCCTCCCAGAGAGCTAGGATTACAGGCGTGAGCCACCGCGCCTGGCCAGCAGACCAACTTTTGAAAGCAGCTGGAATAGGGAGGGGCTTGCTCATTCTTAAAGCACATGAGGGCAAGAGGATGTCAGTAAGGTCTGACAGGGCCAGAGCAGACTAGGTCCTGCAGACTCTCAATAATAATAAGCAAACCTCCCTTCCAGGACAAAGCCGCCCCCACCCAGAGAGGAAACCAGCAAGAACAGAGACAAGGGGAAAAGAATGTCCAGTTACAAGTGGGTGAGGGGAATGGAGTCAGGTTCTTCTGGAAAGCAAGATGCTGTGTTTTCTAACACTGCTCACAAACCACAGAAGAGGTTACTCGTGTCGGCAGTCAGAAATCAATCAGAGAAGTAGTGTGTGTGTGTGTGTGTGTGTGTCTGTAATTGTGTAAAGTCAAATCCTGGGAGCTGATTAACCAGCCTTTGGAAGGTGTTGTATCTGCATCTGATGTTGTGGTCTGAAGTGCACAGCAAGGCAGTCAGTCACTCAGGAAGACGGATGTACGATGGAGAGGAGTAAGAACAAGTCAGAACAAACAAGTGCATGCCAGGACCTCATTGAGGATGGACCGAAACCTGTGTCAGACCTCGTCACTACTGACAGCAGTGCTATGGGTATCCTGCAGAAGCCGTGGCTCCGTGTCATGGAGCTAAGCATGCACTTGGTCCAGGTGCTGCAAAAGCTGAAGGGGGATCCAGCAAAAGTGAAGCCCAGCCACTGCTTCACGCCAGGGAGTCGAGTCAGCAGATCAGCTACAACACCTGTGAGCTGTTATTTCACTTCTTCCTTCCAAATCTCCCACAAAAATCTCTGTATTCTAACTGGAAACCTACAGGGTTCTGAGAAACAGTTTGGCCTTGTCAAGTAGGCACATTACAAAGCTACCACAGTACTCGAGAGCTGTGCTATGAGAAAACCTTGGAAACCACACCTCCATTCTGGAAGTTTAGAAGAACTAATTTCATGTAAAATCAGTAGCAGGAAAGGGTCAAAGGCATACAAAGATTTTATAGGAAAAAGAAGTTAAATGCTTGCCAGAAAGGCATCTTGATGAAAGGATTAAAAGCATACCAGCAGATGAAATCTCTTACTATTTTAAATAATTTATTAAGAAAATGGATACAAAGGACAAGAGAACAAGTGAATTAAACAATAGAACCCAGGGGGAAATTTTTATAAATAAACACACAAAAATCCAAATAATTATGACAAGTAATATATTTTAAAAAGTGGAAGAAGAGGATGATAATTTTTAAAAAATTTAAAAAGAAGATATGCAAGGGATTTGAGTGAAAGTGATTATATAAAAGACTACCACCCTCAACATACAGATCAAAGAAGAAATCCAAAACAAAGGAATAAAATAAAACAAATACTAAGGATGGTAATTTTTTTGAAAAAAATCTTTTAAAACCATAGAGTGGAAACAATAAAATGAAAGAGTATACTGATTACCTGGGAAAGAAAGTCCACCCAGAACAACCGACACCGAAACACATAAAGTTTATACTTTAAAAAAAAAGAGAAATGTCCTGCAGATATTCAGGAAAAAAAAAACAGAAAAAAGTGACATAAAACAAAAAGAAAATTAGATTATCATCAGACCTTTCAAGAGCAGCACTTTGTGCCAGAAGAAAATAAATAATGTACTTAAAGATACTCAAAAATTTTAAAAATGAGCCAAGGATTTTATATCCAGGCACACTGACTTTCAAGTGTAAAGAGAACAAACTGTCATCAATATGCAAATATTTAGGAACTATTTTCCATGAGCTCTTTCGCAAGAATGTACTGAGAATGAGCTTTAGATAATATTACTGGAGAGACACTGCCATAAAGACTGGTGGTGAGCATTAAGTATATATTTCTATATAGAACTAATACTAAACATGAGACATGAGGAAGAGTATGGCATGTAATAGATATATGCTTTGACGACGGACATACGGCAGAACTTTTCAGAAAGGGGACGAGAAAATGGAGAAAGCATATGCAAAAACAATTTTTAAATGTTTTTCAATAATCATTTTGGTGACAATGTCGCTATTGCTATTCTGTTTTGCTTGTAATGTGAGAGAAAGCAAATAAGCAATGTATGTGTTATTCAAATTTGATAATCCCCGGGACCTTGGGAACCAGGATATTTAGGAGCTGCAAGTGTAAAATAGAAAAGCTTAGGTAAGCACTCTGCAATTCTGAATTCGAACTCATGAAGTATTTTGTCATAGACAGATAGATAACCCAAATCTGTCCAATGAAGAGGCCTAAAATAACATTTAGAATGAAAAGGTAGCAGAGTTTCTTAGAGAAAAGGTTGACATGGCTGATTCTTGGTCTGGGGCAGGAAATGTACAAGATGAACAGAAGAGCTTAGAACCTTACCTTGTGACAGAGACCCAGGGCGTCAACCAAGACTAGCAGGGTTGTGTTAAAGCAACTTGGGAGTCAACCTGAAGAACAGAGCACTCACCCAAAGATGGGGCAATCTGAGCCCCAGAAAAGATAGTGACTGTAATCAAAACACACTGAATAGGTGCGAATCTGTGAGCTCATAATGATACATGGTGTTAGTCCAGACCCACCAAGATACATTTAAATGTGCAAGAGTTTTATTGGAGGAAATGACCATGGAGGAGAACATAGGAAGCGAGCCAGAGAAGTCTGGGAGGCCTATCAGACTGCATCATATGTCTCATCCTAAGTGAAGGAAGGAGGGAAAAAGGTTGGGTGGAAGAGTCCTAGGACTGCCATGAAGGAAGGTTCAGCAAAGGCATTGGGAGCCCTGCAGCCTGAGCTGGTTGTCAGGGGAGTTCAGCAATCTCCCAGGAAGGGTCTCCCAGGAACAAGAAGCAGGTTGTCCAAAGCAGGACTCAGCACAAGCAGGGGGATAGATTTCCTAGCTCCATAGCTGGGACCCTTGTTGAATTATGCTATCTGAAGTTGGAGATCTGCATGGACATATATATATATATACACACACAGGCCTGATTAGTTAACGTTATAGGATACTAAGGGACCAGTTCTTTGTTTTGAAATCTCATAAATAAAGTGAACATCAGGACTGCCTTTCATATGCATGCTACTGCTCAGAAGCTAAATGGCAGATGGGGGATAAATTTAAAGGAGGAAGGAATGATAGAATGGAAGCAACGCCATGCCATTTTGTGACATCTACAAATGAAAGATCTAAGCACTGCCAGCTAAGAATCTATGGCTGTCAATCACAGAAAAGGAAGGACAAGTAGACATTACGTGCCTCTTGGCAATGAACACAACAGTGCCAATGGAGTAATCTTCCTCCCAAAGTGAAATCTGAATCAGATCAAGTTCATAGATTCAACAACTAATTTGCAGGAAAATAAAGGACAAGTGAAAAATGTCACACTCTATCCTGGGAATGCAATCACCAGAATCTTGACTTTACAAAATTGGTTTGTTCAAGAAAAAATCTTTGAAGTTTAAGAAGATACAGAGGGATAACAGACACATTTTTAAAAATCAGGCTAACCTAATTATAGTGTTTAGGGCTCCTCAAATAGGTAATAAAACAATAATGAAAAGTAACAAGGGGATTCCCCTAACAGCTAGAGCACTCGTTAGTTGTGTTAGGGGAGGGTGGTGCTTGCCTTCTGGGGTGGCCTGAACCTTCTGGGGATTGCTGCCAAGTTCTCTCTGATTTCTGGATGGGGATAAAAGGACATTCATCTTATTATAATTCTTTAAATGGCACATTTGATCTGAACTGTTTTCTGTATTCATATTACTTTGACAATAAAAAATTCACAATTTGAATAGAAAATGGAGACATTTGTAGATGACTATAGACAGGGTTACTATACAAAGACACTCACTAAAATAAATAGTAAAGATGTATGTTTATAAGAAAAATAGACAGAAGGAAGGAGAGTGAATTAAGAAACAATATGTTGATAAAATTAACTAAATTATTGCCTATACAAATTATATTAGTGACTTTAAATGAATAGTAAGTGTAAAAGTAACTTTCAAGATCTAGTTCCAGGGAAGGTGGAGTAAACACACACCAACCTTCCTGTACCAGGGAACACAGCTATCCACGGGAACCCAAACAGAATGCACAGGCAGCAATTTGGGAAATCTGCAAAGTAAGTACCAATAGGCAGATCAGAGGATACCATCAGACTTCAGAGTACGAGTAAACTGCTGATGAGTTTAACTTTTTTTCCTTGCATATTTCCCAGCCCAAGTTGGATGAAATTGAAAACCAGAATTGAGCACTCTGGTGAAGATAGGGAGACAACAGAAACCCTCCAGCTCAGGCTCCAAGACCAGAAAAGAGGAATGCAGAGAGAGTGAGGGGAAACCTCTATTTTGTTCCTCTCCATTTTCTCAGTTCCTGCACCCTCGCCCCAGGCGATCGTGTTACAGGGGCGGCAGCAGGAGCAGGAGCAGCCATCAGTAGGAAACTGCAGGGGCTGAGTGTCTGAGAGGACACTTTCTTCTAGCTTTCAGTGCAGCTACAGCTCCAAGAGGGAAGAATCCGTCACAGGCGTTTTCACTTTTCTTTCTGCTCTGCACGGCGTGGGGCTGGTATCAGACATAATCATGAAACCAGGCAGTTTCTGAGCAGAGAACTGAAAAAGTGAACTTCAGGGAAGCAGACAGTACTAGAGAGACAGCAGAGAGTGAGCTCAGGAAAGTGGCCCCATAAAGCTGTTTATCAACTCCTGGACTCACCTTTGACCTGTAAATTCATGGATCTGATCATAATCAGCATACCAAAGACTTTGAGACCTGAGACAACCAGTAGACTTGTGCTCGTGTTCCTAACTGACCACCGTGCGACAGATCCAGGACAGGTTTGAATAGCACTGAAAGGCTTGGAAAACCAGCCTGATGTTGGAACCACAGACTACAGCGATTAGAACATAAATATCAGCATTCTTCATGGGACCTAATATTAGCAGCAATGAAGCTATATTAGCTGCAAGTAGTAAGATTTTTTCCAGTTACTGTCACCACCCCCTAATGATTACTTCTAACACTGGAGATTAGGTATAAATGGTTTTGTGCTTACACGTATCAAATCTTACAGTTTGTATTCCTTCGAGCTTCGCTTTTCCCCCTCAATATTATGTTTGTGAGAGCCATCCATCATGTTAGATGTAGCTTTAGTTTGTTCTTCCTAACTGTCACACGGTGTCTTATTGTAGTAGACACCACAGCATCTACTATGGATGGACACTCAGTTGTTTCCAGTGTGAACCTATTATGGATACTGCTGCAATGAACATTTTTGAACATGTTTTTTGGGGAAAATGTATACATACTTCCATTGGATATTGTGATGGATAATTTTATGTGTCAACTGGACCACAAGTGGGCCAGATATTTGGTTACTATTACTCTATTTCTGTATTTTGAGTGATGGCCTGAATAGAAGGAAAGGGCTGATCCTCCCCTGAGAAAGAGAGAATTCCCTCTGTCTGGCCTTCAAGCTGGAGCGTCAGCTTTTTCCTGCTTTCAGATAAACTGAAACATCGGCCTTTCCTGGGTCTCAAACCTGCCGGCCTTCAGACTGAAGCTACACCATCAGCCTTTCTCATTCTCAGGCCTTTAGACTCGGACTGGAGCTACACCATCGGCTCTTCTGGGTCCCCAGCTTGCTGACTCACCCTGCAGGTCTTGGGACTTTTCAGCCTCCATAATGGTGTGAGTCATTCCTTATAATAAATTATATATATATATATTCTTATAAAAAACATCTTTATATATAATATATAAATACATAAATTCTTCTAAAATCTACTAAGAATTTAAATTTAGCAATTAATCAAATCTAGGATCAAGTGAATCTGGTTTGATGTCTTTCATCACTATTGAAAAGTTCTCAGGATTCTTTGAATATTGCTTTTGCCTCAGATCATATTCACTCTCCATTTGATGAAAGGATCTTGTATCCCTGAAAGACCTGTTGAGGAGGGTAGCCACCCAGGAGAGCACTTGACCTTTTTGAATATGGTATGAGAGAGCAATAAACTTTGGCAGTGTTAAGCCAATGAGAATTGAGGGTTATCACTGAGGCTGACCTTATCCATGCTCAATAACTTTAGCATTTTAAACATACTAATTTTATAGTTTGTTTTCAGATTATCTTATTATCCCAAATTGTGGGGCACACATTTTTCTATTTATTCTGCCCTCAGATCTCCCCTTACTATTGACCATTGCCTCGTGTGATGTATAGTTTGTTTCCTTGAATGTTTTATATTTTTTATTTTGAACTTACGTTAGTGAATCTTGCAATTTTTCTTTTTTTGAGTCTCATGTGTGTAAAGTTAAAAAGTCTTCCTCCAGAGGAATTTGTGAATTCTAAACCATGTGGGTAATATGCATTTGGACTCCACAACTAAGCCTAATGCACTTTCAGATTTTTAAATGTATAATTACCTTTATTTCTGTATCCATAATCCAAGCAGAAAACATACTTTCTCTCTTTTCCCCAGATAATGGCTGGGGTTTTCTGTTCTTTTCCATATAAAGGGAAATTTTTCCAGTTTCTGGATTTATGTGGCTCTCTTTGTTCCAGTTTCCCACCTTTCATAGGCCCACAGCCCAAAGCCAGCTTGCCTCCCTGGAGTGTGTTAAAATTTCAGACTCTTATCCTTAGATTCCATATTTTTGGTATGCTCAGGTATGTGTTAATTTTCTGATATATTTCACTTACCATTTCCTTAGTTGGAAATGAGAGTCAGGATGCGACCAGTATAGCTCAGTCAGCTCTATTCTGGGAAATTTCCTACTCCTTTCTTCATTTTACAAACGAAAACCCTGAGTCCCGCAGACAGGAGTGAACACAGCCAAACTCACAGACCTACTTCATGGCACAGTGGAGACTGGAATTTATTTTTCCACACGCACAGCACTTCTAAATTATAAACTCAGAGTGTGGATTGTGCTTGTAGGTCCTCGAAGGGCCTAGGTAGCCGATAACACGGGGTAAATAAATATTCATTAACTACTTGTCCTACCTGAAAATGGTTTATTTCTAGGTTTCTGATATTATGGGGTGCAGTGGAAGTAAGGAAGCAGTTCTGGTTTCAGGAACGTGATCTCACTGGCTATACTCAAGAAAAAAAATCCCCCCTTGGCCGCATGGGCCCATGGCCCTAACGGAAGGCAGGCTCTTAGGCGCTCTCGGCAAACGCGCAGGAGGGTGAATGCCCAACATTCACATGACCAGTGAAGGCAGCGTGCCAGTGAGAATCTTTCAGCTGATGCCTCATATGCTTCTTTTATTCTGTTACTTGGTTTTATTACCCTTCTCTCATTCCCCCTCTGCTAGCGGCCAACCCCCTATAGCTCATTCCTTCACCAAGCGCCTGCTTTGTGGTGTCCGGACTGCTGGAGAGGGTGGGGGGACTCAGGAGCCAGATGCAGCTAACCACACACACGCTGGTCCGCTCGCCGGCCTGCCCCCTCCCCTGGCAGAACATCTGCTCTCCTTTGAGGTGAACCCAGGTCAGTTGTCACCTTTTGTATGAACCTTTCTCAAGAAAGAGTTAATCCTCCTCCTTCTAGGCTCTTAATACAGTTATCAAACCCTATACTTATTATTACTTTATACAAGTGTCCGTTAACAGGAATGAATTTACTTCAAGACACTTCATTGCAAAGGCATTGCATTTCATTATTCTTCCAAGTTAAATTACTGAGGCTCAATCCCCCATTCCTGTTACTGGGGTACATTCAAGCTCAGTCGCCTTTTGGTGAGCCTTTCCCTTGTTCTTGATGTCGTACAAGAATCCTGTGTTTTAGGCAGGTCAGAAATGTGCAATGCCAGGCCCACAGGAATTGAACTTGTGTAGCTCAGATGCTTTGGGGTCTGCAGGAAGGCGGGCGACAGCGCCCCCTACAGGGACGCAGGGACCCGAGCCCTGCTGTCATGGCCTTTCTCCTGAAGCTGCTCCCTTCTTTCCTTCCTTTTTCCAGAATCATGCCTCCTCTTCTACACCAAGAACTCTCTCCACACTGCACTCACTGGACCTCCCTGGCTGTTGTCTTCTCCGAGCTTCCCCTTCCCATCAACTCCACTGCGCTCAAAAAGGCCTAGATAAGAACACCACGTTTTGGCTGTCCTTCCAGCAGGGAGTTGGGAGTTAACTTTTGAATTTCTTTAAAAGAGAATGAGACATGCATTAGCGTACCTACTGGGAAAACCCTAACACACGTTCGAAGCATCTCTCCTCCCCCACAGACTGCCGCCAGGACTTCCAGAAGCCAGACCGACTCTAGCTAGTGACGCCCAGTTCCGGATCGCTGCCATCCGTTTGTTGGCGTGGGGGACTGAGTACTGGAGGATGGACCCCAGAATTGTCGGGACTTTCTCCCTGCCGCCCCGTGCAGCTTCTCGCTGAGAGCGGGAGGGGGCAGAGAGGGGGGGACAAAGGACGGAAGGGAAAGGCAGAGCGGGCCTTGGACAGCTCCTGGCACGGCTGTAGGCGCGGTGCGGAGGGACAGCTCCCAGCGCCGGGGAGCTCCTCCCGCTCGCCCCCGCGGGCAGCGGTTCCTTGGGCGGCAGCGGAGACGACCGGCCCTCGCGGGAGGGGGGTGGGGACGGGGCTAGTCACGTGGAGAGGCGCGCGGGGGCGGGCGGGGCGGAGGCGCGCTCGGCTCTTTAAAGGCGCTCGAGCCGAGCCCGCCAGGCGGTTCCGCGGCCGCAGGCGCAGGCCCGGCAGACAGCCCAGACGCCGGGCGCGCCGCCCGCGGCAGCTCCGGGACTCAACATGCGCCGCTCGGGGGGAGGCGTCTGGCTGGCGCTGGCCGCGTCGCTCCTGCACGGTAAAGCGGCCGCGGCTCCCCGCCCTCCGCTCCTCCGTGGGATCCCCGGCGCACCCCGGCCGGCTCTGTGCGTCCCGCGCCTGGGCCAGGTTGGGGTCTCCCCGCCCGCGAGGGGCCGCGGGGCGCTGCTGAGCTGCTTGTCTGGGCGATGCTGGGTGGGCGGCGGGGGTCGCGGGCAGGGGCGTGGGCATCCCCCAGCCGGCCTTCCCTGAGCAGCCTGCCCGCGTTTCCCCTCCTTAAGTGTCCCTGCAAGGCGAGTTCCAGAGGAAGCTCTACAAGGAGCTGGTCAAGAACTACAACCCCTTGGAGAGGCCCGTGGCCAACGACTCGCAGCCGCTCACTGTCTACTTCTTCCTGAGCCTCCTGCAGATCATGGACGTGGTGAGTCCCGGCCGGCCGTAGCGCTGCCCTCTCCCCGGGCTCCCAAGGGCTGTAGGGGCTGTGAAAGCGTCGGGTAGTGGACACGCTAGCTGGCCCCCGGCGAGGCGGGACCGTGCTCTGACCCCGTCCGGGGTCTGCACTCTGCCTCCGTCTCCCCGCCCGCCGAGGAGGGACTTGGTGAGGCTTGTTCCCTCGCCCTGGCCACCTGTGCGTGGGTATTTGGGTCCTGCCTTTCCCCCAGCTTAGAAACTCAGGGGAAAGCACCCTAAGTCTGAAATCAGCCGCAAGAACGGGGTGAGAATGTTTAACCTCCCTTTATAGTGTAAGTGTTGACATGCAGTCTAGCATTCTGTGTCAGTTTAATCACTTAAAGACTTTTCTGCCGCCCCTGTCATGTAACTTCTTTGGCTAGGGGCCTGGCCCTGGGCTTTGCGGCTGGTGAATGTGTCCAGGCAGAGAGTGAGAGGGCCGGCTATGGGCGTTGGGACACCCCCACATCCCAGTAATGGACAAGCTATGCCTTCTGCAGCTCTGAAGACTCCACGCCAGAGATAGCCTTGCCGGTCTCTTCTGGCAGCTGCCAGCTCCGTGGGCCTCTTGCCTTGCAGCCTCAGTAGTGCCCACTTCAGTTGGCGAATCAGTGTGAACTTGTCATTTGTTTCTCTAGATTGCTTTGCATAGTCAATTTTCATCGGTATATGTCCTTTATACAATACAAATACTTTGCAAAACTATTCAATTCATTATAAATGGGTTTGAGTGTGGGGGAAGGTGGGGCAAAGGGCTAAAGCTGTTCCTTAGGAAAGAAGAACATGGCAGGAAAGAGGTGAGAGGATAGCCACAATCCCAGCTAGGAAGTGCTAAGAGCCACCAGCAGGGTTTAAGTAAGTGGAGTAAGATGAGAGGTGATACTTCGTAATCCTACAAATAGTTACCCACACTGCCATGGTGATGCATGTTCTATCACTTAACCTGGCTAAAATTGCTGTGATGAATAGCTTCCTTTCCAACATTACACCTGCCTCAAATGTGTGCTTCCTTCTACAGACAGAATCATGCTTTAAAATGCTGAATGTGTATGTGATGATGTGGCAAAGTTATCATGAGAAGAGAGCTGTAGGGGAAGACAGGTGCAGTCATGTGGGTTACAAAACAGCAACAGTTGCTGTTTCCAGAGCAGCTCCTCTGTTACTTCAAGGAGCTGAGGATTTGTACTTGGGATCCTTGGTGGGTTCTGGCTCTGCCAGTTTCTGGATGGTTCATCTTAGGTTAGTTTCTTAAGCATCCTGAGCCTTGGCTTTCCATTTAATAAAATAGACACTGTAGTACTTCATTGGTTATTGTGATGAACTAAAGAATGTGGAGACAACTTTAAGAGACCTCAAAGCTAAACATATGACTTTGGTCATTTTTATACAGAAACCACACGAGAAAGGACCAGGCAGCTGAACTACCACACCCCACAGGTGGCACATGATAGGGTGAGAAAGGGACGTCAGTCCCCTCTGCTCCCACTTGTCCAGGGGAAGCTCCAGCCCGGCTGCCTCCCAGTGCTTGTCTGCCCCACAGGTGCTTCTCGTGGCAGGCAGTCCTTCTGCTGGCTGGCTGGGGGTGACGGTTCAGTAACAGCTCAGCTGGGAAGCAGGAGTGAGTGAGCACAGCAGGATGCTAAGGCTATAACAGTCCCCTTTGCAGAAGAGACCACTCATGGAGAAGCAGCAAGCTTTTGTTTTGGGCACTTCTGCCTCTTTAATTAAGGGACCAGGTTAATATGAGGAATGTTGAGTCTTAGAAATTTAGGCATAAGTGTTACACGATGTGGAAATTAAAAAAAACTTAACGCTTTAAAAACTTAAAAAAGGTAACAAATCATGAGTACTGAGTATCATGGGCATTCCAGTGTTATAGACACATGTGATGAAGGCTGTCAGCAGCCTCCTGCGAGGCCAGAATGGGCGAAAGTCTCTGTCTCACCTTAGCCATGGGAGCTAGCTGTGAACACACTGAACTTCCCAGCCAGGCAGTGCTGTGTGTTCATGCAGTGGCCTTGAGCAAATTACTTTACCTTTCTAAGCCCTGTTTTCTCATGCATTAAATGAGAATAATAATACCTACTTCACAGGGTTTTGAGAGGATTAAATAAGAGAAAGAGCTTTCCACACACTTATGGTTTACTGAAGGTTTGCTCCATCTTAATTATGTAGCTACTCAACTCAAAAGTCATGAAGTCTATGCCTAGAAAGGTGTGGTTGCTTGCCCAGGGTCATTTAGTGATTAAAGGCATGGCTGTGAGGGAGACCCCCATCTGACTCACAAGTCGTTTGTCCTGCTTCGGCTGCCTCCTGTGAACTTGGTAACTTCTGCAGAACAAAGTCAGCTTAATTTATTTAAACTGTCTGAACTGTAACTAATTAAATATGACTGTCCCGAGATCCTGGGTGAAAGGAAGTCTCTGTATCAGACATAACGAAATATGCAAACATTTGTATTCCAGCCTGACTTGGCTCTGCCTGCTTTTGAAGCAGAGCCAAATCTTTCCAGCAGAAATCTCAGCACTCTGGACAGAGACACAGTGGTTCTCATAAAGGATTCCTATGGCAAAATTTTTGCTGGTATGGAGTCTCTTTACATAGTTGTCCATTTTGACTGGACTGTTCTAGAGATCATAGCTGTTGTTTTTTCTGTTCCCAAATCTTGTTATTTTCTTTTTTGTCAGCATAGATTTCCTGACTGGAGTGATAGGAATGTGATATATAATACTACAAATTTTATTTTCATGAAAGATCATTTACTTTTTCCTCAATTTATTCCACTTGTACTTGTTGAGCTCTTGTTGTAGACCTGATAGATTCTGAGAATTCACAGAATAAGAGATTGTTTCTATGTTCAGACATCTCATGATCTGTCTAGGGGACTAATAAGTAAATCCAAGATTACTGCATGTGATGAAATGTAACATAATATCTATACAAAGTGCTGCAGATCTACAAAGGGAAAACGTTACTTCCAACCAGAGTGGCTGACAGTTTTTCTAAAGAGAAGGCAGATTTCTAAAAGTGAGAAAAATTTTGCTGGTTGAAGAAAATAGAAAAGGCTTTTCAGGTAGTGGTAACGGGGAGGAAAGTTTGAAAGCATGGTGGAAGACAGTGCAAGATGTGTTGCCTGGCTCCCTGCTGATCTTTACCACAGGCTTTCCTGCAAGATTTGTCGAAAATTTAATGTGCTATGTTTATTGAGAAGTTCTAAAAGAAGGATGTAGTATTAACTAGTAGTTTTACATGCCATTTTGTAAGAATTATGATCAAGGAGCACACCTTACTAGGTAGAGGCTAGGATTTTTCTTTGGTAGGAGGTGCTAGATGAGTTCAGGACAGTAGGAGTGCAGTATGTGAGGTGTCCTGAATGTCTTTGCAGAGTTCTCATTTTTATCTGGTCTTAGTCTGGGTATCTCTGATGGCATGAGGAGGAGGCAGTATGCCAGGGGTTTTGTGAAGCTGCAAGGCCAGCTTGCCATTGCATATTGTCCTAGAAGTGGAAACCATCCAAAACACGATATTTGTATTAAATCCAACAAGTATAAATTATGGATTAGAATGAAAAAATGTGCATGCATATTAAAGATAAAACATGTGTCATTTAAGGAATGTCTTCACCTGCTGTGGTCTGTTCTAATGTTTCAGCATCAGGCCCCTTGGTGAAACACTAGGTAGAGAGTGGGAAAGTATGGTGGATTTTTATGCAGGGGAGGGAAATAACTAGATCTGTGAAGTAACTAGGTAGAGGATGCTGATAGCAGTGTGGGATAGGTTAGAGAGGAGAGAAGATGTGGGTAAGGGAGAAAGAGATCAAAACTAGGATGGCCCTTGTGAGAATGTGGAGAAAGGGACAGATTCAAGAGAAGTTTGGGATATACTATCTATGATATATAACTGTGTATATAAACATCATGCATATACACTGATAAATTTGTAAAGTGACAGTGCCTAAATTATTCCTAAATGCATACTCTGACTTATGGTGATTATTAATTTACTTCCTGGGCATGTAACTGGGCTGGGAATGAGATAATACATGAAAAATCATTTTGAAGTGATGCATATGTACGGTTCTAATCTGCCAAGTTTCCATAATCGTTCTCCTTTATTTGTTCTATTTAGTCAGTCACCTGGGTGCACATATAAAGGCCAATCTAAGTGTTGATTTGCATAAAATAAAAGTGTATGGTTATGAAAGCTTGTCCAGAAGGCAAGGTGATTAAAACGAATAATATGAATCAACACATAATTATATACAAATATAAAACACATAATTATGCAAGAATGATTTTTTGTATTTTATAGATTTTGAAATGCAGAATTCAACTTTTTGGAAGCTCTAGTCACAAGACAGTAAAACTAAGTGGTCACACATTTAGAGTTTGCTACTGAAGATTGCAAGCATAGTTGCAAACCCCAGTATCTAAAGGGCTTGTATATTATTTGAAATCCCTTTGGTGGCCCTCAGCTTAGATTCACCAGATTTATGAATTTACATTTATTAGCCACTATTTAAAATGCTAGCATTTCAACTAAATATTATCAAATATTAATTTAAAAAATTACACACCTAATATCCATTGTAAGAAAAAATGCTCAATGTAAAATCAGATATTTGTCTTCATAATTTTCTAAGACTTTACTTTCTAATTACTTTACAAGCAATTTTAGGTTCACAGCAAAATTAAGTAGAAGATACAGAGATTTCTCACATTCTCTCTGCCCTCATACATGCACATTCTCCCCATTATCAACATTCCCCATGAGAGTAGTATTATTTGTTACAATGGATGAATCTACATTGGCACATCACAGTTACCTAAAGTCCATAATTTAAATTTGGGTCTCCTCTTGGTAGTGTAAAATAAGTGGGTTTGGGCAAGTGTGTAATGGCATGTATCCATCATTTTAGTATCATACAGAATATTTTTATCATTGTATGCTCTGTGCTCCACCTTTTCATTCCTACTCCCACCACAACCACTGGCAACCACTGATATTTTTACTGTCTCCATAGTTTTGCCTTTCCCAGAATACCATATAGTTGGGATCATACAGTATGCAGCCTTTTCAGATTTACGTCTTTTACTTAGTAAGATGCATTTATGCTTTCTCTTCTTATGCTTTTTTTCATGGCTTAATAGCTTATTTCTTTTAAGTACCTAGTAATATTCCATTGTCTGGATATAGCACAGTTTATGCATTCACCTACTAAGGACACCTTGGTGGCTTCCAAATTTTGGCAATTATGAATAAAGCTGCTATAAACATCCTGTGCAGATTTTTATGTGGATATAAGGTATCAATCCTTTGGGTGAATACCAAGGAGTGCACTTGATGGTTCACATAAGAAAAGTATGTTTGATTTTATAAGGAAATCTCAGACTGTCTTCCAAAGTGGATATATCATTTTGCATTCCCATAAGCAATGAATGAGAGTTCCTGATGCTCTACATCTTCACTAGCATTTGGTGTTGCCAGTGTTCTGGATTTTAGCCATTCTAATGAGGGTGTAGTGATATCTCATTGTTTTAATTTGCATTTCCCTGTTGACATATGATATGGAGCATTTCTTCATATGCTTATTTGCCATTTGTATGTCTTCTTTGGAAAGTGTCTGTTAAGGTCTTTGTTCCTGTTTTTTAAGTGTTTTTTTTCTTATTGTTGAATTTTAAGAGTTTTTTTTTGTGTTTTGGATAACAGCCCTTTCTCAAATGTGTCTTTTGCAAATATTTTCTCCTAGTCTATAGCTTGTCTTCTCATTCTCTTGACATTGCCTTTCACAGATCATAAGATTTTAACTTAAATGAAGTCCATTTTACCAATTCTTTGTTTCATGGATTGTGCCTCTGGTACCGTGTCTAAAAGTTATTACCATACCCAAAGTCATCTAAGTTTTTTCCTGTGTTATCTTCTGGAGTTTTATAGTTTTGTGTTTTTCATTTACATCTGTGATCTATTTTGAGTTAATTTTTGTGAAGGATGTAAAGTCTGTGTCTACATTTATTTTTTTTGCATGTGGATGTCCAGATTTTGCAGCCCCATTTGTTAAAAAGACTTGTCTTTGCTCCACTGCATTGCTTTTGCTTCTTTGTCAAAGATCAGTTGACTGTAGATATATGGGTCTATTTCTGGGCTCTATATTCCATGCCATTAATATGTGTGTCTATTCGTTCATGAATACTACAGTCTTGATTAAGGTAGCTATATAGTAAGTCCTCAAGTTGGATGGTATCACTCTTCCAACTTCATTTTTATTCTTCAATATTGTGTTGGCTATTCTGGGTCTTTTGGCACTCTCTACAAACTTTAGAATCGGTTTATCCATACACATAAAATAACTTGCTGGGATTTGATTGGGATTGCACTGAATCTATAGATCAAATTGGGAAGAACTGACATGTTGACAGAATTGAGTTTTCCTATCCATGAATGCAGAATATCTCTTCATTTATTTAGTTCATCTTTTATATTCATAAGACTTTTGTAGTTTTACTTATGTACATCTTATACATATTTTATTCAATTTATACTTAATTATTTAATTTTGGGGTGCCAAATGGTTTTATTAATGTGAAATTTCACTTGTTCATTGTTGGTATATAGGAAAGTGCTTTACCTTGTATATTAACCTTGTATTCTTTTGGATTTCCTACATAGAAGGTAATGTCATCTGCAAGGAAAGACAGTTTTATTTCTTTCTGCCCAATCCATTCTAATTTATGTGCTGTTATTGTCATATATTGTATTTCTATAAACAGAGTCTAAACTCCCTAAGATTATCGTTGTTTTCTATAGTCAATATTCTTTTGAATGTATTCATATTTACTTTTTGTTACTTTTATTCCTTCCTGCATCTCCTAACTTCCATCCAAGATAATTTTCCTACTACCCATTAGCATTCTCTTTCCTGTGGGTCTGGAAGTAGACCTGGCACAGGAAAGTGACTAGCAATGCTGGGAGCCACTTGAAGTCCAAGGAGGTCCTGGGCTTTGTGAAAGAAAGAATAAGGAACAAGCTGACAGTGTAAAGTGAAGGTGAGATTTATTCAGAAACTCTTGAAAGTCTACTCCACAGACAGAGTAGAGGCTGGCTCTCCTTGCAGAAGAGAACTGGCCACCTGGTTCTTGTTGTCTTTCTACTTAAGCCGCAGGCTAAACAAGGGGAGGAACATTCACGGGAGGGATAATGTTCCATACCCATCTTGGTCTAACCAGTTGGAACTTGCCCTGCCACCATCCTGTTTTGATCAGGGCAGTTTGAAACTTTGTCTTTGAGACTTCCTGGCTCAGTTAGGTGCTGCTGCCACAGCACCGCGGCACCCAAAGCAGTGCCTGCTCATTCCCTGTCTCAGCACACTCTCTCCATATTTATTTGTCTCAGAATTTATTTATATTCATTTTAGAGTGATTGTTCAGAAATACAGAATCTGGGTTGGCAATTAGGTTCTTTCAGCACTTTGAACATATCACCCCATTGTTTTCTGACCTCTTTTCTTAAGAGGTCAACTGTATGCCCCCTGGAGGGTATTCTCTTACTTCCTTTGGCCCCCTTAAAAACGTATTCTTTGTCTGTGATTTACAGCAGTTTAACTATGCTAATCATAGGTGTCTGTTTGTTTTACTTGTTTGGGATTCATACCTGCTTATTGAATCTGTTACTTGGTTTCTTTCATAAGTTTTGGAAAATTGATCCCAAATATTTGTTCAGATATGGCTTCTGCTCCATTTCCACTTCCTTCTCTGGTTGAGACTGTGATTGCGTGCTTGCCACAGCTTTTCACTTTATCCCAGTGGTTCTCAACCAGGGACAGTTTTGTCTCCCAGGGGATATTCGGCATTGCCTAAGACATTTTTGGTTGCCTCACCTGGGGGGAAAGGTGCTACTGACACTAGAAAGAGGCCAGGGATGCTGCTAAACATCCTACAGTGCACAGGCTGGCCCCCCCATGACAAAGAATTGTCTGGCCCAAAATGTCAATAATGCTGAGATTGAGAAGCCTGCTTTGTTCCATATATCTCATGCCCTTTTTCTATAGTATCTATTATTTGGTCTCTCCATGGTTCATTCAGTCTGTTTTCGGTTGACCTATATTCAGTCCATGAATTTTTTCACTGTGGCTATCTGTGGTTATTCCCATTTACTGACACGTTTTTAAAGTTTAGATATTACATACTTTAGATTTAGAATTTGTTTTTGGTTTTTCTTCTGTTTTATACATCTCAAGCTTATTCTAAATTTCCTCAAATGTATGAATAAGAATTAGTTTGCAGCCCCTGTCTGATAGTTCCATATTTAAGATACTTTGTGCTTCTGTGTTGTCCATTGCCTTTTGCTCTTCTGTCCCATGATCTGTGCTCCTTCTCAGCCTGGTCATTTTTGTAGTTTTCCCAAGACAGTGTATGGGAAAAATTGCAGAGATAATTTGAGAATCTTGAGAAATACCCTCTTACTCTGATTTATATTTTCTCCTGACCAACAACCAGTCCGTGGGTGCCAGCAACCACACACTGCTATCTGAATCTGATTAGGGGTTGAAAATGTGAGAAGATGGGCTTCCATCCCTATAAGGGCTGGTCTGTTTCTGATTCTTGCATATATATTCAGGGTATAAATGTAGAGTTTACTGGAGTCTGGAGTCTTCTCTCTCTCTCACTCCCTTTTTTTATTTCCGCATATTATTGGGCTACAAATGTTTAGGTTATATGTATTGCCTTTCTCCCTTGAGTCAGAGCTTCAAGCGTGTCCACCCCCCAGATGGTGCTCATCACACTCATCATGTATGTATATACCCATCCCCTTCTCCCTCCTCCCATCTCCCCGAAGCCCAATAAATGTTATTCCTGTATGTCCACTTAGGTGTTGATCAGTGAAACCAATTTGCTGGTGAGTACATGTGGTGCTTATTTTTCCATTCTTGGGATACTTCACTTAGTAGATTGGGTTCCAGCTCTGTCCAGTAAAATACAAGAGGTGCTATATCACCATTGTTTCTTATAGTTGAATAGTACTCCATGGTATACATATACCACATTTTATTAATCCACTCATGTATCGATGGGCACTTGGCTTGTTTCCACATCATTGCAATTGTGAATTGTGCTGCTATAAACATTCGAGTGCAGATGTCTTTTTTATAGAGTGTCTTTTGTTCTTTTGGATAGATGCCCAGTAATGGGATTGCTGGATCAAATGGTAGTTCTACTTGTATCGCTTTAAGGTATCTCCATATTGCTTCCCACAGAGATTGAACTAGTTTGTAGTCCCACCAACAGTGTAGGAGTGTTCCTATCTCTCCACATCCACTCCAACATTTATTGTTTGGGGTAAAATAGTTTCTAATCTGAAACAATTAACAGTATCAGAGATGTCTAAAAATAAGAAAAAAGAATGTGAACACCCTATTCCAAAGTTGATTTTTCCTTAGATCTTGACAGATATTGGAAGCAAAATTCAACCAATAAGAAAAGAGTGATTAACCAAATTGTTTCTAATTAGAGACTGTCTATATACACCATCTGGACAAACAATTCTTCATTAGAAGTGTAAGCCAAGGTATTTTTTCTATTTGCTTTGTACATATATTCTTTACCTACATTAGATCAGTCTTAGATACTCTGTAAATGCAAGTGTATGAATTAGCTTTATGACATAGCTCTGAATCCAATAGAAAGATATCATTGCTTTGGATATAAATTATAAAGCTCCAAAAAAAGTAAATCTATATAAGCAAACATCTCATCAGTTTATAAATTATACTTGGTAAATCACAGGCTTTGTACTATTTATTGGTAAAATTTACGTGCACTATACATTTACAGTTGTCAACTTAAAAATTACATTTTAGCTAATCAGATGTTATAGACTGAGGGTAGAATGTTGCCTTTTGAACATTTGAAAACTGGCTTGTAAGAAACACAGAGGATTCCATTTGCAATGCAAAGCACAATTTTATTACTATACTTACAGCATGGATATTGAGTTCTTTATTGCAAGTATTTCATACAGTTTTTCTTTCACCCTTCATGAACATTCTTCATCTTTGAATAAAAGCTACAATATCTTATTCTACAGTTTCTCAGGGAATAAAAAATGTAGTCAATGTGGTAAACTCTGAATTAAATTAAAGATGGCAAATATATCTTCTAATTTATGATACCTGTTGGTATTTGTGATGGGTTATAGTACCTTTAATTTTTTGTATGTTTTTTTTTGTGAGTGTAATATCTCTCCTTTAAGAAAGTGTGAAAATAATGTGTTTGTCATTTGAAAGAAATATTCTGACTAGTGGTTGTAGCTTATTAAACTTCAATATATGGAAACTAAATTAAAAAAAATTATTGCATTAATTCATCTTTAATATATCATAAAAACACTGAAAATGGAAATGGGGAAACACTCTGCAACTTATCTAGTCTATCCCTTGAGGCTACAATGAAATTGTCCCATGAAATATATCTTCTAGTGTTTTATCTTCTCTCATATTAAGGCATTAAATCACCCTGTTCACTATATACTAAGTAATTGCAATGTGGACATGACAGAGTCCCAAACTTTATAGTCACCTTTTGAGCTGGTTGGTTTATCACATATACAAATGTTACTAATACAACCAACAGACACTCTCATACATAAATTTGATTTTCAAGATGTAATTTAAGCATTGTGTACAGCAGAGGTTCTCCATATGTGGCCCAAGGGTCAAATCCAGCCTCATTAATTATTTTTCTAAATAAAGTTTTATTGGAACACAGCCACAATCATTCCTTTACATATAGTTTATGGCCACTTTAACACTCCAATGACAGAGTTGAGTAGTTTTGACAGAAATCAAATGACCTACATAGCCAAAAATATTTACAAACTGGTCTTTTACAGAGAATGTTTGCTGAATCCAGGTGTAGTGATCCTAAATGAAGAGAATCAAGACTGGCTTGCTATTCTCATCCAAAATACTGTATCCTTCTGTACATAGAGCTCAATTTAATTGTATTTGTCAAAATTATGTGTTCTCATGATACTTACTGCTGGTTCCTTTCATTTCACAATTATTAAATGAGAAATATTTAGTATTATAAATTTAGTGTTATTTAATGTTTATAATTTTAATTAAAATAATTTATGCTCTTCTTTCTCCTTGACCAGGAAAGTTCATGCAAAGAGCAGTGGCTAAGCCTTAATATTTGTCATGCAGCCTCCAGTGCCTAACATTGTGCTTTACACATAACCTAAACTCAATATGTATTGAAATTATATCATTTACATTTCAAATAGATTTCTCTGATAGGTAAAATCCTGACATATTTTGAAAGTGAATGGTTTTATTTCTGTAATTTTATTAAATTTCCATAAGCTATCTGGCATTTAAATGACTATTTGAAATGCAAATATCTGATTGAATGAACCCCAAATAGTGAGTTAAATCTGTGCTACTACAATAAAAACTTTTGGGGGTAATAGAGTAGAGAAGTTCTATTTTGACCTAGTCTGTAACCCACTATTCATTAATTCTCACAATCCCCTTAGATCATTTAGATCAAGAATACTTAAAAGTCGTCTTTCAAGTACTGTTGAATCCCTACAGGTTTTACCTATACAGTGATGTTTTATTTTTTTAAGAGCAACTTTTCCTTTCAATTTCCTGCAAAGTTGAATTCTTTTATTGAGAACACAAGAAAGCCTTCGCTTATGGATATTACATGCATATAGCCCCTTAAACATTGTAAAGGATGAAAGTTCATGCATGATGCTCACAGCTGGAGTAGTTACATTGGGAGTGGGAGAGAGAGTGGTCACTGCTCTAATTCTAGAACATTTCCTTTAACAGTCTCTATCATGGACTTACATCATTTTTACTTGAAATATGAACATGTTAACACTTTAGAGAGGTTAGACAAAATCCATAAATGCTAATAGTTTAAACAGTGAATACTAATACAATTCTAGTGCTTTTCAAATAAATTATGCAAACGTTTTCAATGTTGTGACTTAAATTTAGATTATTAAATTATTATAATTACTGGGATACTTATATATTTTCTGATTATTTTAACATTGGAAGGGTCTTATCCTAGCCAGATGCAATTATTATCAGTTTTTGATTTTCTGAATACAATGTAGGAGCCATTTTCTACTGCTAGAAGACTGAGGTTCATGAGGCTACATTGCAAAGCTTCTAGCAATCTAGCTGCCTACGAGAATTAAAAAAGGTATCTGCAACTGATGTAGTCTTCACCTACCCAAGTAAGGAGAAAATGTAGTATGTGACCAAATTCTCAGAAAGTCCAGATTGATTAACCATGACATGGATCCTTTCCAACAGTGTCAATCTTCAGAAACGACTAGCTGTACTGGCTTCTCCTCCCCTCATTAAACAGAGATAGAAATAGAACCCTTTCACTTGTTCTTATGTTCAATTTCCAGTATAGAAAACATGGTTAAAATCAGAAGGATCCTTACGTAAGTAGTAATTATAGGGATCCTTTTTTTTTAATAAAAATATTTTACAAAATGTCCACTCATAAAGCAAAATTGTGGTGAATATCATAGACTAATAATGTACCACAAGTTCTCAAAACTTCCCCATTTTATTGTTCAATATCACTTAGAAGACAGAATATTAAAAATAGATTCATTTGATTTAGAAAAGAATAAAAAAGATACATGGAGAAAAGTCTGTTCTAAGTTATCCTTTTAAATCTTTAATATATTTATAACATTTATTAGATTAGATATCTTAAAAATATCCAGTTTTGTCATATTTTAAACATCAAGTCATAAATTCAAGTACTGCCAGAGGACTTGAGAAAGCAGGCAAGTTTGATGCTAAGGTAAGAGGGAGTGTGTTTGCCTTGCCATGATTTCCACTTGCTCACTTCAGAGAATGGCCTGGTGACATTCATAGTCTAACTAGTTATTGCTGCCAAAAGGCTCCCTAAATCTGTGAATAAGTGATTTGCAAAGAAGATGACTTTCAGGGGTGTTTTCTATCTTGTAGCTCTTTGGGGAATAGAAGAGCACATTTATGGTATTTTTTTCAAATCAGACCTATGCAGTTATTTGCTGTGAATGATGCTTTTAAAATTGCATACTGGGTTGCTTAGTATTACAGGACACAGGACATATGCAACAGTAGAGCAAAAAGCAAGAAATATGGAAATAAAGAAGCAGAACTACAAGGCCACACTGAATAGTGATAATACATTTTGAAACACTGGAAGACTCTGCAGATGAGGCCATAGAAACAGAATTATTTCTACAAATGTCCATGCTGTTTAGGAGGTAACAACTGGGAGGTCTTCTTAAGCAGCGGTCCCCCAAATTTTTGGCACCAGGGACTGATTTCATGGAAGACAATTTTTCCACGGACCAGGGGTGGTGGTGGGGGAAATGGTTTCGGGATGACTCGAGCACATTACATTTGTTGTGCAGTCAAAACTCTCTGCTAACAATAATCTGTATTTGCAGCTGCTCCTCAGCACTAGCATCACCACCTCAGCTCCATTCAGATCATCAGGCATTAGATTCTCATAAGGAGTGTGTAGCCTAGATCCCTCACATACACAGTTTACAGTAGAGTTTGAGCTCCTATGAGAATCTAATATCTAATACCTCTACTGATCTGACAGGAGGCGGAGCTTATGCATGATGTGAGCAATAGGGGGGCGGCTGTAAATAGATAAAGCTTCACTCTCTAGGCTGTTGCTCATCTCCTGCTGTGTGGCCCGCTTCAGGGTTGAGGACTGCAGTTGTAAAGGCAAAAACCTTTATCTTTTAAAGGCAGTGTTTATGTTTCAATTTCAGAATGATTCATTGAAGAGATAGTAACCTCAAACCACAAATTTAAAGAATTAAGCATTATTTTCATAAATTTCATCATACTTTTCTACTGCAGAGAAAGTAAATACAGATTTTTTTTTTCTTAAAGCAATGTTTTAAAGCCACGTTTTTTCAAACTTTTATAAGTACCTTCAAATCACCTGGAAGCTTTTTAACATGTCCCAGTGATTCTGATTCAGCAGGTGTGGGGTGGGGCTGGGATTCTTTGTTACAAGCTCCCAGGTGATCCTGGGCTGCTGGTCTGAGGAGCCCATTTTGATTGTCAGGTTTATAAGGGCTTCTGATGTCTTAGTGGTTAAAATTAGTGTGCTGTGGATCATTTTCTCCATAGCTACAACTACATATTGATGTCTTCTATGATCTTGTAACTCTTCTTAGTCTGGCAAATTGAGCTACATCAATTTGCAGAACAGCTCTATGTCCTATTGACTATTTTTTAAAGGAGTCTAGAAATCTTCAGGCATAAACAAAAGAATTCATAAGACTTTCATATGGTTATTTGATCTAGGAAATATAATTGTCTTCTTTTTACTTGTCAAGCCACCTATGCATGTCCCCTGAGAGACACAAACCCTATACATATTCTGTGTATGGGTAAGATATACAGATCAACATTTGTTGATATAGATCAGGGTTTATATTCCCTATTTGGAGAGTAACACATTTTTGATACAAGTTTATGTGCTTGTTTGTTTGTTTTAAAGAAAGATTTCTTAGATTTAGTAAAATCTTCTCCAACTACACAGAAAAAAACCCAATAAAACAGACCCTGAATCAATTCCTCTGCCTTGATATACCTCTACAATGATATATATGGAGTTAAGTAGATAGCTTATTTTTTTTTGCTTGTTTGATTTTTTTTTCATGTCTTATCTAAATGACTATTAAGTTCATAGGGTATTACATTTATTTTAAAGCTTCTCTGCCTATACCAAATTTTACCATTCAAATTGTTTTCTTTTATACATGTTTTCTTTTATACACCATTTTCCAACTTAAATCACTATCAAAATGTTAATCTTCTTACTAAAACATAGTTTAAAACCCAATTCAAAATCTTCTAACATAGTACAAATATTCCCTGTTGGAAACCCATAAGAAATAGAACAAAAGATAGCTAGATTTAATCTTTATTTAAAATTAGTTTTAATAAAATAAAACAAAATTAAAACAAAATTAAAAATGCTCAAATTCTAAAATAACCATATAATTATTGTATATTGATAATATGGGGATGTATGTCTGGCAGGATGTTTTATTTTGATGAAACTAAATGAAGATTTAAAAATAAATACAAATGCTTCAGATGCTCTACTAGTAATAAAACATATGACTTTTATTCTATAGAATGTTCATCTTTTTTCTTAGAGAGAAAAAGCAAGTCTACTTTCAGAGAAATGGAAACTTCTCTAAATGGAAAATTACAAAATTGAACCAATATTTTGAATATCCATCTAATTATATACTAAAAAATATCTGGTATAAAATAAAAACACAAGATGTGAATAGGTATACATGTAGGTTTAAATATGCATTTAGAAGCTTGCACTGTATATTTGTCACACATGATGCTAGGTGGTAAATCATTAAAAAGAGACCCATCTAGAATTGTTGTCGCCAATAAAATCTATTTAATGCTATCACATTGAAACATACAATGATTTCTATGGTTCTGGCTAAAGGAGAAAACCAGTTCTCAATCTGAATACTATTAGGAAGTTAGTTGCTTCTCAAAATATTATAAAACATACTCCATAGTATTAATTTGATTGGAATCACAAAACACTGAGAGGAGACTACAGCAAGGCAATGCGCTTCATAAACAGAAATAGAAAAGCACAAACCAGCAGAGGTGAAAGCAGCATGAGACACAGTGAGAAGACAGCAGAACTTGGAAGAAGTAGAGGAATACTCATGGAGCAGGAGTAAGAAGAACAATTTCTAATAATACTGGCTTACTCTAGTTTTTTAGTGAGCAAATGGGAAATATATACTGCTATTAAAACTTGATTATTTAACAGCTAAATATACCAATTTTGTTAGATATATTTACATTTTAATTGTATCATACATGTTCCTGATTTCATTTTGTGTTTTAAATCACTCAGATTATATTACTTACGTAGTTCATAAATTTCAGAGTTAAAGATCCCCTCCATGTACTGCCATACATAATGAGATATCCATCTATGCACTCCATCTGCCTTTTGCAGTTGAGTTTTTGTGTATGGAGTGTTTTTGCTATAGAATTTGATTTGTCATTTCTGCTTTTATATGTTATTATAATGAGGTGAAAATCATAGTTTTGCTAAAAATTTTTAGCAAAAAATTTGTCTTTATTGTCTGTGTAGTCCCAAATTTAGTTGTGCCATCTTTTTAAATCTAAGCAGAGAGAGAAAGTCTTCCTTAACAACTACGATTACTTATTATGTGTCTTAGCAAAAATACATTTTTATTAAAACTCTTATCTTTATACTCTAGCTTCCATTAGACATTTTAAAGTTGATAGTAGCACAGGTACTAAAAAGTGTGCAGTCCCACCAGCAGTGTAGGAGTGTTCCTCATGCCTTATCTGAATCTTATTTACCAACATTTTTCAAAATAAATGTATAAAAAAAAGTATAAATAAATCTAAATATAATTTGAACTCTAAACAGCTAAAAGAATGATTCGATTTGGACTTGTAAAAACATGTTAAGGAATC
>CAUYPO010083917.1:0-20689 GCA_963574435.1 Cheirogaleus major | reverse complement strand
CCAACTCCGGGCCTTTACCCGAATGTCTCCTGACCTCAAGCACTGTCCCTGCTTCTCTTCACCTGGCTACCGACTTCTAGCCATCCTGTGCATCTCAGCAGAAAGGCCCCTTCTTCCAGGAAGTCTGCCCTGATTCGCTGCGATAGGCACCCATCCTCTATGTCCCTATACCTCATCGCGCTCCCCATCTTCCCCTTACCTCACTTGATCGCCAGTGTTCATTTCACTGTCTCTCTTCCTACACTGCTCCCCGACATTCTAAGCTCCCTGAGGACAGAGACACATCATTTAACGCACAAACCCCCTGAAGCATGGGTGTCATCACCCCCGTTTCACACAGGGTCAGCTTACTGGGCTCAGCCTGGGCTTTGGGTTCAAGCCAGTCTTACTGCAGAGCCCACGTGGGTTCCCACCCCACGCCAACAGAGGCACGGCCACCCTCTCTCCACGGCACTCTTCATCTCCCACTGGGCATTCCGCAGGTGGGCTCTGGTGTGGGCTCTTCAGAAATCACCCAGCCCCTCGCCTGGGGACCTCCCACCTGCAGACCCCATGGCTCAGGCCACACCTCCTCCAGCTGACCCCTGGGGACCTCCCTGTCAGCCCCTGGGTTTCCCGTGCACCACTGTGGCCTCGGGAGAGCGTCTCTCTCAGGACCACCGGGCCGGGCTCCCTTCCCAGGGCCGGACCAGGCCCGTGACACCTGCACATCCTTTGCACCCCGCCATTCCTGCCTCCTCTTCCTTTCTCCACTCCGGCCTCAATAACATAATAGCAGGTCACGCTGCTCAGCATTTTACACGCCAGGCTCCGCTCTGGGCTCCTCACGCATAGCAACACGTTGGCTCTTCCCAAAATGGAGCATTTCCTCCTTCCATCCCCATTTTACAGGTCACGTAGCAAGGACGGGGTCATGCTGGGATTTGAACCCAGAGCCCAGATGCTTGTATTCTCTCCTCCACTGCCTCCGTGGGAGGCCCAACTGCACTGCACCCCCGCCCACCTCCTGCCTCTGAGGATGCCGTTCCTTCTGCCAGAATCTCCCTTCTTGGTCCCCCTCTCCTGGCTGGTCCCTCCTCATCCTTCCAGGTTCGGTTCCTCCATCCTCCCCCATGACGCTCCAGCCCTTTCCTGCCCAGAGTCCCACCCCCTTCCTAAGTGCCTCTGGCTCAGCACTTGCCATAGGGGAGGGACTGTGCCCTCTCGTATCAGCTCTGTGTCCCCGGCCCCTGACCCTGCCTGGCCGGCAGCAGGTGCTTGGTAGATATGTAATGAATGAGCCACTCCATGAATGAGCAGAGGGGCCTGACTCTGGAGTTTCCAATTTGAAAAGCTCTCTCCTCTCCGAAACAAAGAGTTCACATTACTCACGGATATAAATCGACAGTTTCAAAGGCTTAATCCTTCCGCACTTACTGCAAGCCCGTACACACATGGAAATAAATACGTTTCTTTTTTAGGAGGCAAAAGAAGGCTTTTCATGGCATCATAAAAACAACGCTTTATTTTTCATCTCACAGAGCCTGTCTGGGTTTATGTATGCTCCAGAGCCCAAGAAAGGCTCCGAGCTAACACTCACATGAAAAATCACCGTCACCACGGCTGCCCGAGGCGCGTGGAGGAAGTAGAAATTTCTCTGTGTGTCCATCTGTGTGTGTCCGACAGTCATCAATCACCCCCAGAACGGGGCCCGTGTGGGTGGGTGGCTCTGTCGGCCTCGGTAAATGGCAGAGAGATTTGGTGGAGGAGAGAGCACATGGGCACGGAGGGCCGGAAACCATGCCTGGGAAAAGAGCAGGAACATGTTTGCAAGATTTTTAAACTTGTTATTAGGACCAGGGAGCCCCAGTGCCCTTATGCCGGGCACGCCTCAAGTCTACATTGTCCTTTTCTGGGTCCATCAGCAACCGCCAAGCTCAGATGGGGATTCTAATTGCATGCATGCATTCATTCATGCATTCGTTCCTTCTGAGATGGACACTAACTAACGCTGCTCACATACGATTTCCCCTCTGCCTTCTGGGCCCACCCAGGATGAACATCTTGTGCATAGCACGACTCCTGAAATCTCTGAAACGGTCACCATTTGCCAAGCACTTTAGAGCTTACAAGGCGAATCCCCATACATCGTTGCATGGGAGACGTGCCCCCCATCCCCGCCTGCAGAGAAGGCCTCGCAGATGAGGCAGCTGAGGCACGTGGAATCTAAGCTGCCAGTGCACGTTTACTCAGCAGGAGGCCAGGAACCCGGGTTCAAGCCCAGACCTTCTGCCCTCCACGCACATTCTCCCTCCTTCCCGCCAAACAGCAGAGCCAGATGCAGCCATTCTTCCATAACCAGGGCTGGGTGTGGGGCTTGAATGACCCACCATCGTGATTGAAACAAAAGTAGAGTCAATTCTGGATTAGCAGGTGTGGGCGGCAGGCAGGAGGGAGCAGTTCAAGGGCTCTGGACAGGAGGCCTGAATTCCAGTCCCAGCTCAGGCCGTGCCTGTGTTATGACCTTGGGCAAGTCACGTACCTCCCAGCTCAGTCCTTCTGCACCGAGGAGGTTATAACTGCTCCCACCCTGCGGGGCTGCTGCGGGATTCCTGGGACAAGGCATCGCAGAGCACAGGGCCAGGTACAAGGGAGGGACTTGTATTGTTGCTGGGGCTGCCATGACAAACGCCACAGGCTGAGGCCTAAACAACAGAAATTTACTTTTCACTGTTCTGGAGGCCGGAAGTCCAGGCCACTGCCTCACTGTGTCCTCACGGGGTCTTTCCTCTGTTCGGGCTCACGTCTGGTGTAACTCCATGTATTTTAATCCCCATGGATGTACCAAATTTGCTTAACCATCCATCAGGTGACAGACATTTGGGTTGTTTCCACATTTTTGGCTATTATGAATAATCCTGCCATGAACATATGCACACAAGTCTTTCTGACAATGTCATGTTTTGTTTATAAGGACATCAGTCGGGTTGCTTTAGGGACTACCCTAACGGCTTCATTTTAACTTATTTTCACCCTTATAAGGCCCTATCTCCAAATACAGTCACATTCCAAGGTGCTGGCAGTGAGAGCTCTAACATATGAACACTCCAGGGGGACGATTCATCCCACACAGTACTCAGCACGTGTTAGTCATACAGAGGGCTGGAGCGGATTCGTGCCCCACCCCCATACACACTGCTGGTAGCAGTGCAAATTTGTGCAGCCACTTCGGGGCACTGTGGCACTGCTGGGCAATATCAACTCAAGGTGACTGTGCCCATAGCTCAGGACCCAGCAATTCCACTCCCACCAGAACTGCATGCATGCGCTCACCACCCAAAGACAGACACCTCAATGTTTCTGGCAGCGCTGCACATGATAGCCCCAAACCGGAAGCCACCCAAGCACCCGGCAACAGTTGCGTGGATAACGTGTGGTGTACTCACAGTGGAATAGTCCACCGTGCAGTGTGAGTGAAGAAACCACAACCGCACACAGCTGCCTGGGCGAACCTCACAAGCGAAACGCTGAGCAGAAGAAGCTGGACACAGAAGAGCAAACGCTTTCGATTCCATTTGTATAACGTTAACAGACAGGCAAAGCTAAGGAGCACAGGGCGTCTGAAGTCAAGACCGTGTCTAACCTTGGGGGTGGGGGCGGACAGGAACCAGAAGAGGGTACAGGGGCCCTTCTGGGGTGCTGGAAATGTTCCATGTCTTGTTCTGGGGGCTGGTTAAACTTGTGTGAACTCTGTGAGAATGCATGGAGTTATATGCTCATGATTTGTGCAACTTTCTGCAAGTTGCACTTCAATTAAACGTTTTCCAGGCAGTAGGTGGTGGAAAGAGAGTAATTCCTTCCAGGGGAAAAAGAATGTCTTACTCTAGAAAGACTTCCTCAACCCACCTAGGTAACTAACATCCATGGCTCTCCCCTCTTCCGGCTTCTGCTCTGCCCAGCCCCAGCCCTCCGGCAGCCCCGGCCCCATCCTGTGCCCGGCTGCCCACAGCCACCCACCCCAGTACCCTCCACTGCCCTGGGTTGCCAATGCTGCCGCTTCCAGCTCAGCCCTCTCACCTGTTCTCAATTAGTCCTCACCTGCCTGACCTGCCCGCCCTCCACAGAGCAGCTTGCTAGAGCAGGTTTGTGCAGGGGGGAGCACCCCCCAAGTCCCAGGCCAGGAGGCAGATGGTATGTCTGTGCCCCTCGCTGACCTCCTTTCTAATCTGTCAGACTGGCACCTGCTCCTTGACCCCGCTCCTCAGGAAAAATCGCATTTTCCGCTGACCCAGATTCTGCGCCTTTGACAGTGAATAAGAAGTTGGACTTTTGCCCCTAGAGATTGAAGCTTTGCAAAACGCTGGCTCAGATCGGGTAAGAGAAAGAAACCAGGTCGGCTCAGGGTCTGGGGCCTCTCTTTGTGGAAGGAGCGTCGGCCAGGGGGGGCAGGAGGGAGAGGGGCTGGTCCCTCCCTGGGCAGCCTCAGTGAGCGAGAACAGGATGGGCCCTTCAGCTCATCTTATCTTATCCAGAGATTTCAAGATGTTTTTTTCTTTTTCTTTTTTAAAGCTTTATGGAGGTATAATTTACCTACTATAAAATTCACCTTTCTAAGGGTACAAATCAGTGATCATTAGCTTATTTACAGAGTGGTGCAGTCATCATACAATCTAACTTTAGAACATTTTCATCACTCCAAAAAGAAGTGGCAGTGCCCATTAGCAGTCACTCACTCTCATTTTCCCCCAAGCTCCCTCCAGCCCTGGGCAACCTCCAATCTACTCCCTATCTCTATGGTTTTCTCTGTTTCGAACATTTCCTACAAATGGTGTCATACAACATGTGAGTTCTTCTGTCTGGCTTCTTTCACTTAGCACAATCTGTTTGAGGTTCCTCCTTGTCGTAGCATGTATGGGGACTTGGTTCCTTTTTATTAGCATGTGATATTCTATTGCATGGATGTACCAAATTTGCTTAACCATCCATCAGGTGACAGACATTTGGGTTGTTTCCACATTTTTGGCTATTATGAATAATCCTGCCATGAACATATGCACACAAGTCTTTCTGACAATGTCATGTTTTTGTTTCTCTTGGGTGGCTGGGTCACGTGGTAACTCTATTTTTAATGTTTTGAAGAACTGCCAAACTGTTTTTCCAAAGCGGCTGCTCCGTTTTACATTCCCGCCAGTGACGTACGAGGGATCTCATTTCGTCACATCCTTATCGATGCTTACTGTTGTCTGTCTTCGATTCGAGCCATCCTAATGGAAATGAAATGGTACCTCATGTCCAGTGCGGTTTGAATTGGCATTTCCTTAATGGCTGTTGATGTTAAGGAGCTTTTCATGTGCTTATTGTCCATTCATAAGGAGACCTTTTTCAAAAAATAATACACTAAAGAGAACAACAACAACAAAAAGCAATGTCCTGGCTCACTGGAAGACGTGGGTTGGAATCGTGGCTCTGCCACTTACTGGGCTGGTTTTGTAAGACTCTGCACAATAACGCTTTGCATTTGCTCAGCACTTTACATTCGACACTGTGCTTTCACACGGACTACCTTAGTTAAAACTCATTTCTACTACTGTTACCCCCGTTTTATAGAGGAGGAAACTGAGGCTCTGAGAGGGTCAGTGACTTGCTCACGGTAACTTAGCTAATAGATGACAGAGCTGGAATCCCACTAGGGTCTGTCTGAAACCAAAGCTATCGCTCCCCACTCCTTTGCTTGGATTGCCACAGCCTGAGAACTACAGAAGAAGAGCTCTCACCTTGAGCCCTGGGGAATAATGAGAGTTTATAGGGCACGATTCTCAACGCTTTACACAGATTAACTAATGTGGTGCTCATAACACTGTGCTGGGCTCTATAATTTCCCTGTTTCTGGAGTAGGAACCAGGCTCAGAGAGGCCTGCACCTGTACAGGATCACTCTGCAGAGCCAGTAATCAAACCAGGAAGTCTAGTTCCAGAACCTGACATCTTAACCCTTCACTATAGGTTTTATAATGCAAATAGTTTCAGAACAGACGCTGAGTTTATTCTGATTAAATAAAATCAGAGTTGTGTCCCCCATCTTCTACCCACCCCATTCTAAATTCATATTTCACCCCTTTCCCATAAGAAAAACAAATTCTTCCTTACAATCAGAACAAACTGTGATTATAAGGAAACGTGGCCCAGATGGAGCCTGTCTCAGGCCAGGTGGCCTAAATCCTGAGACCCTAAATCTGGGCCTCAGAGCTGCTTGGCATCCCCTGGGAACTGGGTGGACCTGCAACATCTCAGCTTTACTTCTCACCCACTAAGTCAGAATCTGCAACTTGTCAAGATACCCAGGTGATCCGTGTGCTCACTGAAGTTGGAGAAACACAGCCCTAAGAGTTCGTGCCCACAGCAGTGTCTCCAGCCCATTTCTGTCCTTGCACCCTCTCCACCGGTTGGGCGCACGCCTCCTGGGGAAGTCCACCTCCTGAGCAAGCACATTCCACCTGCCCCTGGGCACCTCCCAGCCCTTCCTCAGGACCCACCACCGCCATCTGCATGTGCGCACTGCCCAGGCTTCTCCCGGGACTCCTCTCTTTTGCTTCTGGGAAGCTGCTCTTTCTGAAGGTCTCAGCAGCCATGGGTCAGATTTTTTTATTTGCATTTGGATGTCTAATTCAAACAGGACATAGACCACAGTGTCCCCCGGTCTCACCACTCCCCATCACTCACACCCATTGGCTTCCACCACTCGCACTACCTGCCCGGCTCCTAAGGACATTTGACTTTATGAGTCCTGGTTTACATTCCACCAACTAATTTACCTTCCACAAAATACTGATTCCCATAAGATGCTTTGGGGAAAAGAAATTACAAGGTTAAGTGCATTTGGAAAATAGCATCTCCTCTCTAGTAGCTTACAAGGCATTTTAAAGGCCCTGAGAAATCCTGCAGTAAACAAACAAACCAAATCCTCCTAATTTACCCAATGTTCCCCAAACGTAATGATTTACAAAATCCCTGTTCTCAAGTAATCCCTATAAATATTCAATGGATATAGTGTTGTCAGGAACACATCTCAGAAAAAGCTGCCATGGACAGAGAGTCCTATTATCCCTGTTTAAGGCCAGGGGGGCCCAGCAAATCTGCATTTTGTCACATCATCTACCCTTACCAGGTAACTGTGATGCAAAGGCAAAATGCACCAGAGCATTGTATGACTCATGATATCTCTGAAAAGTACCATTTGCCAAGTACTTTAAAGTTTACAAGACACATTCCCATATATCATCACATTTAAGATGCTGTCTTATTCAGCTTGGGCTGCTGTAACAAAACACCATAGACTGGGTGGCCTAAATAACAGACATTTATTTCTCACAGTTCCAGAGATTGGGAAGTCCAAGATCAAGTGCCAATAGATTCAGTGTCTGGTGAGGACTCACTTCCTACCTTGCACATGGCTATCTTTTCGCTGTGTCCTCAAATGGCAGACAAGAGATAGCTCTGGTGTCTCTTCCTCTTCCTAAAAGAACACTAACTCCACCATGGGGTTCCCACCCTGCTTACCTCATCTAAACCTAATTACCTCCCAAAGATCTCCACCTCCAAATACCATCACACTGGGTTTAGTGTTTCAACATGAACTTGGGCAGACACAATTCAGCCCATTACAGATGTCCAAGTAACCCCATAAAGAGGCTTTGCAGATGTATGCCCTTCCTGGAGCCAAAGCTGTGCATCACAAATTACATGTTTCTCTGCTGTCCTCTCCTTGTGGCTAAGCCAGGGCTTCTGCCTCTTCCCTCCATCCTGAGCCAATTTGGCAGCACAGCCCTTGTGTATATAACGCCCCCAATTGGCACCAGGCTGATCGGCCCCATGAGGGGTGCAAAGCCAGGCTTGAGAGTTTCAGTGGCCTGTTCCTCTTGGAATAAGGGACCCTCAAGAAAAAACTGTATACACCTCACTATACTGATCCCCAAGAATAGGTCAAATCTGCCTACAGTTGGACACAGTGCTTAGGAGCAATGACCTTGAGCCAATTGCAGAACTCTCCAAGGCTTCATATGCTCATCTATATAACTGATAGAGAACCATTATGAAAGCTAAATAAACTGACTTATTTAATAGCATTTGTCATAGAATTTGGCACATAGTGAGAGAATAATACATGTTAAAATAGATATTACATTTTCGCATCTGGACTGTCGTAGTCCCTTCAAGCTGCTATAACAAACTACCATAGACTGGGCGGCCTACGGACCACGGACATTTATTCTCACAGTTCTGGAGGTTGGGAAGTCCAAGATCAAGCTGCCAGCAGATTGAGTGTCTGCTGAGGGCGTGTTTCCTGGTTCATACCTGGCTGTCTTTTCTCTGTGCCCTCCCTTGCTAATGGCCATCAGGTTTTATTTCCTGAAGGCCAAACCAGCATTCTTTCCTGATAAAAGACCACCAACCACAAAGTAGTTTTAACAGTCTACAGAACATGCACATTGAGGGTTTTCCAGTCCTTGTTTCACCTTTCTGACATAGAGGGTGGCCTTTTTTAAACATGGACCCCATTAAAAAAACAGAAAGCCCCATTGTGCAGGGGCAAAGTTCTCTTTGCATAAATATTCATGACTCCTCCTGCAGCTTGTTAAATATGTGTATTTAGCCATCCCACTCAGTATAAAATCCCCGTCCCTGTGCCCCTCCCTTGAAGCACGTGTTCCTGGCATGTGGCCTGGAGCTCTGTTTCCCAGACTATAGGAATGGCCACTGCAGACTGTAAACCCTTTAGGAGAAATAAAGCTTTCCTTTTCCAAATTATAAACCTCGTTATTTTTTTCAGTTAACATTCACTTCCTAATATCATCACTCTGGGGTCTAAGACTTCAACATTTGAATTCAGAGGAGACATAAACATTGAGTCCACTGCATTCTGCCCCTGGCCCACCAAAACTCATGTCCTTCTTATGTACAAAATGCATTCATTCCATCCCAATAGCACTAAAAATTTTAACTCACTACAGCATCAAATTGAAAGTCTCATCTGAATATCTCCTAAATCAGATATGGGTGAAACTCAAGGTACAATTCATTCTGAGGCAAATTTGCCTCCAGCTTTGAGTTTGTGAAATCAAAGTTGAATGCTTCCAAAATATAATGGTGAGACAGGTGCAGGACAGACATTCCCATTCCAAAAGGGAGAAATAATGAAGAAGGAAACTGTGACAGGTCCCAAAGCAAGGCCAAAACCTTAAGGATTGAGAATAATCTTCTTTGCCCCAGTGCTCTGCCCTCCAGGCCCATTGGGGTGGAGGACACATCCCCAAAGCCTTGTGGGGCAGAGGTTGGGCCCCCAAGGCTCCAGGGGGCCCTCCCCCCACACCTATGCTGGGTGTAGCCTCTGCCACAGCTCTCACAGGTCAAGGTCTCTTACCTGTTCCTCTTCAGAGCTGGAATCACATGCTGGTTGCTCTACTGTTCTGGGGACTCGGGGGCAACTCATCTCCCATGGTGCCACTAAGCATGGCTCTACCAGAGGCTTTCTATAGTCCTTTGCCTGGGTCTCATGCCCATGGCTCCAGGCAGCTGCCTGTGCCTTCTGGAGGGGCAGCCAAGGGGCAAAGTGGGGGGAATGCAGGGGAGTGGAGCCCATGATGTGTGCGACACTGGGCTGGGCATGCCAAGGAGGTCCTGCAGGCATGTGCAGCACTTCCTTTGAAATTATCCTGATGATCTCTTGATCACCTTGTCGGGGAGGGGGTCATTCTTCCATTGTCTTGAACAATAACCCCTGGCTTCTGTTTAGATGGCTGGCCTATATCCCTGTCAGGTTGTGGGTGGGCCACACCCTTAAAATTCTCCCCTGGACAAACCTTCTTGTTCTTTACAATATGGAGAGGGTGAAAATTTCCCAAATCTTTAAGTTCGGCTTCCTTTCTGATTAATAATTCCACCTTTAAGTCATTTCTCTATTCTCACATTTTGCTATAAGAAGTCAAGAGAAGCCAAACTGTTCCGTCAACACTTTGCTTAGGTATGTCCTCAGCCAAATATTCAATTTCACTGCTCACAAGTTCTACCTTCCACAGAGCACTGGGACACAAACACAACTCAGCCCAGTTCCTTGCCACTGTGTCACAAGGATGGCCTGTCCTCCACCGTCCAACAGCATCTCCCACATTCCCATCTGAGGCCTCGTCAGAATGACCCTTACCACCTGCTGTGGCTCGGATGTGCTCCACAAAGTTCACGTGTTGGAAGTGTGGTCTTCAGTGCAGAAGCATTGGAAGGCGGGGCCTGGTGGGAGGAGTTCCGGTCATGGGGCACCGCCCCTATGAATGGATTGATGCTGTTATCACAGGAGTGGCTTCCTTATAAAAGGATGAGTTCATGAGTTCAACTCTCTCTCTCTCTGTCTCTCTCTCTCTCTTTCTCTCTCTCTCTCTCCCTTCCCTCCCCTTTCTCCTCCCTCTCTCTTTCTATCTGTCTCACCCTGTCACCTTCTACCATGGGAGGACATAGTAAGAAGGCTCTCACTAGAAGTCAGCACCTTAATACTGGACTTTCCAGCCTCTAGAACTGTGAGAATTAAATTTAGTTTCTTTATAAGCTACTGGACTCTGGCATTTTCTTTCTTATAGCAGAACAGAATAGACTAAGACACCATCCCTATTTCTACCAAGGTGCTTGATGACTCAGGAATTCTCCAAGGAGACTGAAGCTTTCTCTGTAGCTCTCCTCTTCCCTTTCTCAGCCCTCCCCAGAACCACCCTTACCAGTCTGTTCACAGCAACGTAGATTCCTCTAACATGCACCTCAAAACTCTCCCAGCCTCTGCACATCGCCCTGCTCCAAAGCTGCTTCCACATTTTTAGGTATTTGTCACAGTAGCACCCTCACTTCTTGGTACCAATTTCCTGTCTTAGTCTGTAGGGGCTGCTACGACATGGACCAAACACTCCACTAAAGCAAGGTGTGTGGCTGTGTTGCTGACCCCCCTCCTCCCCAGGTCCCCAGCACCCAGCAGAGCCTGGCACATAGTAGACACTCAAATAAATACTTATGAGTGAATGAATGAAGGTGTGCTCAGAGACCTCACCCTGCGCCGAACTTGACCATTGAGATCTCAGCCCCAGGAAGGCTGACACTGTGTCTGTAACACTTGCAAAGTGTCGGGGGGCACAGTTCAAGGCTGGAGGACAGAAAGGCCCTAATTCTATCAGTTGACTGGATGAAAGAAGAGGGCGTATAGCTCTGCACACGGCTTCAGAGTTAGGTATAGGGGCTCTCGAGCTAGTTACTTAATCTCCCTATTCCCTGGATTTTTCACCTGCAAAATGGAAATGGTAAGACACCTCCTGCCCATGGAGTTACTTTATATGGATTAAATGAGCCAGCAGACGCGAAACCCTTAACACGATGCCTGGCACAAAGTAGTCATTCAACTGATGCTAGTTATTATTATTAGGATCATTAATAATCATCAAGAATGGGTGCTCAGAACAGGTTAGCATCCCTCTAGGTGATAAACAGGGACAAAGAGTGATGTCTAAGCTCTTGTTGAAGCACTAAATTTCCTTCCTTCTCTTTATGCAAAAAGACAAAAGCATGTTCGATTTCGGCTCAAGTAAAGAGCTCTGTGTGAGACTACGGGAAGGCGAAAATGACTTCATTTTCATTCATCTTCCCTGGGCTCGTTCACCTGACACTGGCAGCAGAGCTTCAAGCATTTGTTATCGGCTTTATCCTGATGCATTATCCCGGCCTCTTTCTGCACGCCCACCTCTGCCGACCGAGTTGCAAAGCTTGGTCCCAGATGGTCCCCATCAGAACTTGAGGGCCTACCTGGCAAATGGAAGGTACCCGGTTTGCCTCTCTGCTACTTCTTGCCTTGCAAAGCTATTCCCTTCCCTGATTTGCTTTTTTGTCACCCCACCCCCAAGAAACACTATCAGCCCTCCATCGTCATGTGGAAATGACCGCCAGGTAATGGCTTTTAAAACACCAAATTGCATCAAGTACAAGGGCTGCTGCGAGCCCATCTTCAGCAAGGAATTTTCCCCTGTTTGGTTTGGCCGTCCAGTGGAGCATTAGACAGCAGTTTAATCATTATTACCGGTGCTGCACTGCGACTCTCTGGAGAAGCACTAAACTGGAATGAAAAGGAACTGACATAATTAGTCTGACACAGTTCAATAGGGAACTATTACACCAAAGGTAATGAGCTCCAATGATATGTTAATGTTATTGTAAGAAATTATGCTAGTGCAACAAAGTGGCTTTGAGTTGGGGGCGGAGGAGGGGGGGGCAGGGGAAAGCTTGGAGTTTTCCCAGGCAAGAGGCTAATGCAAAAAAAAAAATTGAGAAGGCTCATAAAAAATGCCCTTTCTTTTGACCCTGAGGTGCCTGTGGTCACTTGAGGCTGAGGATCTGTTACTAACGCCACGGGATGCTGCCGGGGCCACACAGGCGATGCTGCTGGTGTTGATACGCACAAGTGGCTGAATATTTGTGCAACTAGGAAAATGACAAGCTCAAGGAAATTACTCTGATCACTAATAACAGTCCCTACAGTTGTCTGACACTGCACGGTTTACAGTACATTTTCACGTCCCTTATAAGAAGCAAAGGGGTACAGTCGAAGGGCAAGGAACTGCCACTTACTAAATTGTTACTCTACTCAAGTAACTGTGGGCCTCAGTTTCCTCATCTCTAAAGTGGAAACAGGAATGCTGCCTTCGAAGTTGAAATAATGCCCACAAAGCTCCCATTATATAGCAGGTGTGCAATACAATGTAGCCGATATTATGCCAATTAACTATCTTTGTATGGGGGCAAGGTTGACAAAGGCCAACTCTGCGAGATGTCAACATTCTCTAGAACCTCTTGGTCAGTGTTGAGCCTCAGAACAAGGCATGTGGGCTGCATGGCTATGGTCCCAAGCCAGCAAATGTCAACAACTTCAAAATAGGATCGATCACTTCCCCAAACCAAATAATGAGCTAACCCTCCATCTTTTGTGCTGGTGGGAGTCCTGGCTAAAGTTGGCATGATAGCCAAAGTGTGGACTTTTGCCTCATGTAATTTTGATCTGAGTCCTCTGAACATAAGGAGAAACGGAGAGGACACTAACGGCAAGTAGTGACTGTCTTCACAACCGCCCTGTGTGTCCTTTCTCCCCTGGTCTCCTTTCAAAGTGAACACAGATATTAGAACTTGTATACGCAAACACTTTACAGCTCACATGTTGATTTCACATCCATTGCCTCATCCTCCTAAACATCCCCAGTGGACAACAGGGCAGGCATTTTCATTGCTCCCCTTTTATGGATGTGAAGATCAGAGCTCTATAGGTTAAGTGCCCCCCAAGGTCACGCAGCAGAGGAAGGTGAGGCAGGATGCAAACTTGAGCTTTGAGACCAACACAGGGAACAGGAAGGTTCTGTCACCGGGATGCCCCAACCCTGACCCACCTTCCCCCCTCCAAAGTCAGCACCTGGGACAGTCACTCTCGGGTAACTGCCACAGCAGAGCCCTTTTTTCTGTCCTAGAAAGGGTGTCCTTGCCACCTGCGGGATTGAGTGGATCAGGAAATTCAGCGTTATGGTCTCAGGCTGGAGAGTGGCTCCGGGTGTGTTTTCCCAAGAGAAGGAAGGACCGGACCTGGCCTGTGATCCAGAGGATTCTGCCCCACCCCACCCCCCATCAGTACTGGCCACCCATCGTCTCAGACCAAACACACGCTGAACCTGAGTGGGGCGTAAGTAGCTCCCTGGCTGAAGATTTCAAGCATCTGAAAGGCGTGAGGTAGCAGCTGACCACACCTAGGCCGCGGGTCTCATGGCACGGCCCTCCGACCGGCAGCACCAGTGGTACCAAGAACTTCTCAGAAATGCCGATTCTCAGGCCCAGCCCCAGACCTACCGAATCAGAAACCCTAAGTACGGGGCCCAGCAACCCGCAGGTTCACAGACACTCCGGGTGACTCTGCCGTGCTGCAGCATGAGGAACGCTGGTCTAGCCTCCTGTCCTTGCACATCACGGGGGCGGGGAAGGAACAAGGTCTCATTCCAGACACCCCTCCAGTTCATGGTCCTCTGCGTCTCCCACCCGTAGCCCCACCCCCAGCCTTTCAGCCTGACCCCATCAGGGTGCCCACACCCTGCCTTTGAGACTGTCCTCTGAACTGTGTTGCAATCTTGCCTTTTGTCCTGCCCCCTGCCCACTCCATCTTCAGCCAGATATCGTGGGACTCCACCTGTCCCGTCCAAGGACAGCTGGGACCCCTGGGCTGAGGGTGGAAAAGGCTTCAGTTCCACTTTAGGCTCCTGCCACCAACCACAGCCGATGCCAGTTTCCTCCTGACCACTTACGGGCAAACTCGCCTTTCAGCCAAAGAATTGATTTTCTCCTGGAGACATCACATTCTAGTTTACAAGAGAAG
Source organism: Cheirogaleus major (assembly GCA_963574435.1). Classification (NCBI taxonomy): domain Eukaryota; kingdom Metazoa; phylum Chordata; class Mammalia; order Primates; family Cheirogaleidae; genus Cheirogaleus; species Cheirogaleus major. The sequence continues at coordinate 6,283 of CAUYPO010083917.1, read as the reverse complement.
TGCGAGATCTTCCTATTAGTATGGCTGATCCCGCTCCTGTGGAATAACAGCCTGCCCTTATTACACCCGAGCAGCAGTGGCTGCCTGTCTGCACCTGTTTGACACCAGGGGACCAATACTACCTGAACGTGCCTCTGAGTCGCCCAAGAGGGCCCTGGTTCCCCATTTCTCCCCCAGTAGGGGAGGGGTGCGGTTCATCCCATCAGTAGGTCACCCAGTGGAAGGAGCAGAAACAGGAAGAGCCAGCAATGGGGCGGCAGCTAAGACCACTCACCAGCCTGGGCCCACCAACCTCACCGCCCCAAGGGATGGAGGCCAAGCTTCACTCCCGCCCTCAGCAACGCCTCCTGGGCCTGCACTGCACCAGATCAGCCCTGCTCCCAGGGAGGAGCCAGGAGAGCAGAGACCGGGACCCCAGAGGAGGGTGCTGGGTTCTACTCCGTCAGTTTTCTTGAGGTAATCCACCACACAGGGAGTGCTGAGATCCGTGGCCCCTAATTTCTGCTCATCCTTCCCAAATCAGGGCATGGGCAGCCAGGGCTCCAGAGCCTCAGGGAGGAGGGGCCTCTAACCAGCACACGGAACTCCTGCTCGGACCTGCTCTCTCGCGCGGTTGCCAGCTGTCCACACTGCAAGGGCCTCCCTCCCCACGCAACTGGCCACAAGCCCCAGGGGGAGCTGGCCCTTCCTCAGCAGGTGTGGGGAATCCCAGCCATATGCCGGTGCCACCTGTGTGGCAGCCACATTGCTCATGTGAGGAGCACTCAGGCTCTGCCCTCCTTCCCCACCTGCAGGCTGCTTGTCTGGGCCCTGCCCTGCAGTGAGGCAATCCCAGGGGTTCGCAAGGGACACACCACACACCAGAGGCTCTGTTCCCAACAGGCTCCCCGGTGGCTACCAGCCGAGGGACCTCCCAGGAAGACCACCCCTCCAAGCCCTGGCCCGGACACAGGCACACTGGGTAGGCCCTGCAGCTGCCATCTTGTCAGATGGTGGCTCTGATGTCCCCTGAGGGCCCCTCCACCTGAGTCCCCAATACTGTCTCTATCTTACAGCAAGTAACACAGTGGCGAGGAGCTGGGGAGCCAGACTCAGAAGCACCATGCTCAAAGCCCAGACCCCCAGCCCTGTTTGAGGGGTGCTGCCTTGTCTCTCTGGATCACCGTTTCCTCCTTTGTTTTATAGGAATAATAACAAAAGCTGCTTCGTGCTCAGTGGGTCATAGTGCACGCTCCATTTCAAAAGTAGAGATCATTTTTTCACTATTATCATTTTATTAATACTGTTTGCAGTGGCTGCAGGATGGGAGGGCAGCCCAAGTGAAAGTTACAAGGGAAGCCGCACCCCGCACGCAGCCTGACCCGCAGCCTGAGCTGTGTCTGGCGGTGGAGAGAGGCCGAGCTGAGCGACCACGCTCTCACCAGCACCTGCATGGCAGAGGGGTCTGAGGCCTAATACACAGCAGTGTTTGATTTCCTACACTGGAGATTCCTCTGTGGCCACCAGAGCAGGGCCACCATCAGCTTGAGGACACTGAGGATTTGTGTTTCCTTCAAAGGGCAAAAAGGACTCCTGGTGCCCAGAGCATGAACAGGAGTCCTCAGGCACAGAGACCCCATCCTGAATTCCAGGTAGAGTCTGCATGACCAAGGCTGGACCAGTCCACAGCGGGACTGGGAGACCAGTAAGGTCCAATACCTTCCCAAGATCCTTTCCTGGTCTTTGCACAGCCCCGGGGCAGCCCCCTACCCTAGCCCACCTCTCCAGGTCCTTGCCTTTAATTTCATGCCATCTTTGACTTAAGACTCTTTAGGTTACAAGTGATCAAGTAGTCTCAAGCTGGCCTAAGTAAAAGAAGAGATATATAGGTATATATAAGTAAAGAGTGGATAAATAGAATTAGCTGCAGGCATGGCTGGATCCAGGGTCTCAAAAATATATTATTTAACAAATACCTATTAATACTTTTATGTTTTGGGCAGTGTCTTTGGCATATAAGCCAAATTCCAACCTCATAAAGACTGAGACTGCAGAAGAATGTGCGTCTCACCCCATCTCTTTGAATGGGCACAGCCAGATGCCCTCTCCTGGCCACAACTGGCTGTAGCAGCTCTTGAGGCTGCATCCTTCCAGGTTCAAAGCCATCAGAAAAGAGAAAGTCCCACTAAAAGTCCTTGAAACACTAATTAGACACCCTGAAGCAATCGCTGTGGCCAGGTGAGTGGGATGTGGTGGTCGGCTCAGACTCTGGTCTTACGATCCATTCAGATCACTGAAATGAGTGTGCAGGAGGGATGCGGCCAAGGAAGGGGGTCTAGGTGCTGGGGAGCAACAGCGAATGTCTTCTCCATTCCTCCTGCCCAGCGTCTCCTTGCCTGAGACCTCTCCAAGATGCAAACAAGCTCGTCGATAAACTGAGCAGCCAAGCTGTGTTCACCTTCCTCCCTCGATTTCCTCCCAAAGGTAAAACGATAGTAAAAATTATACAGGGACATAGTCTACAATTTACATGTGAATTTCACATATATTGTGAATGATCCACGTGAAATAGTAGATGCTGTACACTGAATGCCCGTGTCCGCTCCCCCCAAATTCATATGTTGAAGCCCTAACCCCCAACAAGATGGTATTTGGCGGCGGGGCCTTTGGGGAGGTGATCGGGGCAGATGAGGTGATGAGAATGGGGCTCTCGTGATGGGATCAGTATCCCTATAAAGAATGGAGAGCTTGCTCACTTTCACCCTGTGTGCACACAAGATGTCACGCGTGGACACAGCGAGAAGGCAGCCATCTGCAAGCCGGGAAGAGCGCTCTCTCCAGAACCCGACCCTGCTGGCACCCCATCTCGGACTTCCAGCCTCCAGAACTGCGAGGACATAAATGTCTGTTGTTCGAGATGCTCCCGTCCATGGTGTTTTGTTGTAGCAGCCAGAGCCGACTAAGACAATAAGGTAGGCTTAAACCACTTCTTGTCCCAAACCAGGACCATCTGGAAAGGCAACGGGGCTTGGAGGAAAGGCTGCTGCACTGTGTAACCCGGAGCAGGACGGCATGAAGGGGATTCCGGGCTGGAGACCTGCAGAAGGTAAGGGGCAGGGCTGCCCCTGCCCGTGTCCTGCTCCATGCCCCACTGCCTTGGACTCCGGGTGCAAGACCTGGAACCTTGGGTCCAGGGAGAGACTCACTTCCTGTCCTCTTCCCAGGCTCAGCTCCAGAGCAGGAGCTAGACAACAGCTCGGTGCGGGAGAAAGAGCACTGACCACCGATTTAGGAGTCGGTACACGTGTCTCTATCTTTGCTTTGCCCTGACTGCCAGGTGACCTGCAAGCGTCTTCTTCTCTCTGAGCCTCAGTCTCCACGTCTGTGAATGACGGGGGTGACTCTCATACACACCGGATCCCTTCCAGCCTGGACATGCTGGTCTGTGTGCTGGAGCCACTGAGGAGCTGGGACAACAGGGAGAAGTTCCAAGCGGGTGGATGCCCAGGTTACCTGGCCCCTGCCCATGCCTCCTTCCCTCCTCTCAGGGCTCTGGGGGGAAGGTGGGGCCCAGCAGCTCCAGGGAGACCAGCATCCATCTGTCCCCTGCAGATTCCCCAGCCTGGCCTAGGTCGAGCTGCTGATAGAATTTCAGATGCTTAGTCATACTTTTTTGAGTAAATATCATGGTAAAAAGACATGACATTTCCGGGGCCAGTCTTCAGCATTAATAAAAGATTCCAAGAACAGGGTGACCTTTTCACAAAGGATTTGTAAATGCCAAAAACTACATAAAACCTCTCTTTCTGAGGCAGACAGGATTGTCACAGCTCAGCATTTATTCCTCCTCATGTGAGGCTGGCTCGGTTTTCCAGTTCTGTGTGCTGGCTGGTGAGGAGCTGTGAGCACTGTCTGGAGGGAGGAGGGGGAGATGGAGGAGGAGGAAGGGGAGGAGGGAGGAAGAGGGGAGGAGAAAGGAGAAGAAGAGGAAGAGGGGTAGAAGAGGAGAGAGGAGGAAGAGGAGAAAGAAGAAAGAGGGAAGGAGGAGGGGGAAGAGGAGGATGAGGGAAGAGGAGGAGGAGGAGGAGGAAGAGGGAAGAGGAGAAGGAGGAGGAGGAGGTGGCAGCCAGCCCTGGAAAACAGAGAGGGAGGATGACGGGGCCTCTCAGCCACTGAGCAGGCCACTGAGAGTGAAGCACCTGAACTGCCACCCTTTAACCCCACCACAGGACTGTCGACATCACATCCGCGCTGCCCAGGTGAAAGGTGGTGCCTGCCAGCAACCGGCCGGCACAGTGAGAAATAAAGAATGTGTCCGAGTGGCAGGCCACTCCCGTGTGAGTCACAGGCTGGCCTCCTTCCGATGTGGGTACGATCCCAGAGCCCCCTCCCTTGCAGCCTTCCCCCATCCATGTTCCTCAGAACCTGGGGTCTGGGGGAGGCAGGCGGCACGGTGTCTGGAAAAACCATGGGCTTTGGAGTCAGACTCACCTAGTTGCAGGCTGCCCTCTTGCCAAGCCTCAGTTTTCCCATCTAGAAAATGGACCTCCCTCTTAATGGTAGAATCATGATACCAAAACATCACTGGGCACAAAACCATAGACAAATGCTCCCCATGCAGCCTCCTCTGCCCAGCCGGAAGCTTGACGCGCTGCCCCTGTGCTGGGTTCACTGCGTAATGGTGCTTGACAGATCCTAATTTTCTTTTAAAAAGACATGCATTATAGCAGAGGACATAATAATACACATTGGTGACATGAGGCAATTGTCCAGTTAGTGAGGACAGAGTAGGTTTCGCTGCCTCGCTCAAGCACTCGACTCATGAAGGATTTTAGGTCTGCAAAGGGCTTTTCAATCCAAAGGTCATGTTTTCAGGGCTATTGATGGGCCAGGCCGCATGCGGGGAAAGGAGGAAGGCTGCACACAGCAGCCTGCTCCCTGACCTAAAGGACCCCCGGAGTAATGAAGGATGAGTCCTTACAACAGCCCTGCAGATTGGGTAACATGTAACAGAAGCCCAGAGAGGGTAAGAGATTTGCTCCAAGTCACACAGCTGCACAAGGCAGAATGAGGACTAGAGTTCTGATCTTTGCCTATTCAACCCGCTGCTTCTTAGCCCTTCCCATGGGGAGTGAGCTCTAGAAAGGTTCCCAGTTGTCTTCCAGGTAGGATGGCACAGTGGTTAAGACATCAGACAAACCTGGTTCTGCCTGACATCATTCTTACCAAATCAAGCTCATTTCCTTTTTGAATAGGCAAGAATGTCACTTGAATCACCAAGGCTGTTGGCAACATTCCTGTGCCATCTTCATGGACAGAGTGGAGAAGAGGAGACTAGGTGTCACTAGCCATGGGAAGATTCCTGAAATCCACTCCTTGCTTCACCTGGCCAGCTCACCTTCCATGGGGGGGGGGTTGCCCCGAGAGAGGCAATTACAGATGTCTCTGGATCAGCCGGGAGGAAGGTCGGGAGTTATGTGCAGGGGCTTCCGCTGCTCTTGGCTACATCCTCATTCATTCATTCATTTATTCATTATATGTTCATTAAGCACCTGCCATGTCTCAGGTTTATATCAGATGGTGGGGGCAGAGTAGGGGAGCAAAACAGACGGGGCCTCTGCCTGGATGGATCTTGCAGCCTGTTGGGCAAGACAGAAAACTCAGTGAGCAACAGCATTGTGGGTGGCCAGCGCCGTGACGGAGGCAGGTCTCAGAGGAGCATGGGGCCAGGAGTCTAGCCTGACACGTGGGAGGTGAGTCAGACAGGTGATGGAGGTTGGGTAGGAGCAGGTTCAAGCCAAAGGGGATTCTAAATTTCACAGAGGACAAGCATCCTGTAAATAGGTCAGAACGGCTAGGACATGGACGGGGGGCCAGATGCTGCAGAGCCAGGAAGGTGGAGGAGAGAACAGGGGTTGCATCAAGAAGCGCCAAGTTTCCAGGCTTCAGCCTGAAAGCAGCAGTGATGCCCCAAAGGGTCTGGACAGAGTTACCGTGTCCAGGTCTGTCCTCTCAGGAGAATTCTCTGGTTGCTGTTGGAGATGGGACCAATGAGCAAAGCCTGGAGGTGGGGGCACAGGTCAGACTCAGGAAGTGCCAGGGAAGTGAACGAGACAGCCCTTGGTGACTGGAAAGGGTGCTGCTGGGGGTGGGGAGGGGTCCTGGACAGGCACAGACCCCACTAGCAGGGGTAAGGGGATGGCCATTAGCCCCAGCCCCAGCGCACGGGTCCAGAGGTCAGAACCAAAATCCTCTCCACTGAGTGAGCGTAAACAGGGGAAACCGGGAGACACATCGGAAACAG